>JAODGE020014462.1:0-14303 GCA_027574965.2 Ecitophya simulans | reverse complement strand
CGTGGATTGCCCTCCCAGGCGTCCCTTTCGCTCTGCCGCTGGTTCCGCTTCTCCTCCTTCGCCTTCTTAAGAGCGTCGCGTTCGCGCTGCTGCACTTCGCGGCTGACGTTGCTCTTGGCGCCCAAGGCTGTCGTGATCATCCGGCGCGCGGCTTGCATCGACGTCTGCGGGCGCTTCATCGCGGGGCGCAAGTTCGAAGAGCGGACGGCTTCCAAAGCCATGTGGGAGCCCATCGCGGCCGGACGGGATTTTACGAAAGGATTCTCAATTCCCAGGGCTCTTTTCGCTAGTGCAAAGCAAACATCATTCCGTTTTAAATTATTCAGTATGTTAACTTCATAATTCGAAATAAGATTGTTTCCAAATACTTAATGCATAGCTTTCTTGCGTATTGCAGGAAGTTGAATTTCGAAATTAATTTTTATAAAGTATCAATAATTTTGTCCTACAATTTGACCCTCCGTTGCCAAAATGCCCAAAAAAAACGGGCAGAAGTTTGACTTACAATTCGTATTAATTTAAGTTTTTTTTAAGAAAATTATGAAATCATTTCATCAAAATCAACTTAACTCTTTTATATATTAAAAGTAATTAACAGTAACTGGTGTAAAAACCACTTTATCTATATTCGTTCGAGAAACAATGGATTAAGTTAATTTCACATGAAATATTTATGTAATTACCTTGCATAGCGGATCCCAAGACTAGTAACGCTCGGGTATCATTTATCCACTTAATGTACATCGATTCCTGATCCATTTCGTTGTAAATCTGCATAATATCCGGCGTCTTGAACGTCGAGGGAAAGTCGTAGAGCTCTACAATGTGCTCGGTTTGATCATTCTTAATATTCTCGTATTCATCCGGGTCGCTTTCGTCGTATTTAGGAATCACAGCTTTCTACAGACATAAATTACCATCAACGCTTTACCCTCCGAGAAAACACGCAAAATATTCGAATGAACCTCCATGAAACATTTTAATGAATAAAACATTGAAAATCTCTTTCCAAAGCTCACATTTTTTTGTACTGTACAATCCGGAGACGTCGGTTCCTCGTCGCTATTAACCAAATCCTCCCATTGGTCAACTTCTACCAACTTAATCGGCGACTTCTTGATGTTCTTCGCCAAACTAATCTGCAAAACGTCGCATTTGACGTCCATTCCTTTCGTATTGCGTGCTTTCAGCTTCATTTCGTCGCGTTTCTTGCCCTCTTCGCGCTCACTGCCCTTTTCCTCGTTCCCAATTCGTAAAATTTGTACTGGTTTATCGTTCTCTTGGGTAGAGAGAATAACAATTGGCATGTTGTCGAGTTCATCCAACTTTTTCCACTTTTCCTGAACATGGTCTTGTGTGTCATGTGCATTCACAGCCGGCGTTTGTTTTGCATTATTCTGAGAGTCACTTCTATGCAGGGGAGGCATCATACACTTATTTGTAATATCCTTAATTGAGTTATCCGATATGTTGAGGTCATGCATTTCCTGCACTGGCATATTGAGTATTTCAAGAGATTCTATTGCAGCGTCCTCCATTATCTAGTAAAAAATCGATGTGCTTTGGTCATGACTCAGTTATTATGTGCAGGAACTTACTTTATGTTCACTGGTTTCTTTGTTTTCACTCTTCGTTTCGACACTGTGGCTCACTCTCGGGCTACAAAAAGAAACAATGATTTGAAGAATCAAACCACATAATATTAATTTAGTATTAACTCACTCTTTGTGCCTTCTAGCCGGCGGCATATACAACGCTTGTGCTGGTCTTCCTCTGCTGCCTCTACCTCTGGCAATGGTCCCTGGTTGTGTGCTGGAAACCTCCATGGCTTGGCAGCTCTGGCAACTGACCCACGTCGCTTGGAATGTGCCGACGCTGGGCTGGGAATCTGAGAGGAACGAAAGTGAAATGGCCGGTCGGTTGGTTGGCGATCTTACATAACTATGAAATCATAAAAAGCACTTTCTCTTCCTCCACAACAACACAATGAACCAGCTCCAGCTAACCAAGCAGTGACTAGCTGCTGGCGACTCGCAACGCGCCAGGCGGAAGGGATTCGTTTGCATATTTTTAGTTAACAAGCATTAAATCATCTCTTAATGTTGTGTTAAGTGTAAATGTTAAACAACTTCACTTGCTTCCTGCGCATTCTCAGAGCGTTTCTCACCCAGCAGGCCTTGGTGCAAAATCGACGCGCAAAACTTCGCGCGAGAAACAATCGAAGAATATTTGGCGCTATTAACAAATCGAAATTGTTACTCACAATCCCGTTATGATGTAAATGCTACAAGCACACCAAACAGACGTAATGGTCGCAATTAACAATCGGAGCACGTCAACAATCAATATGTCACTGAATCAGTCAATCGGATTCATAATGAGTTCTAATTCAACTATTGAATCACCTTGGACTTTGTTTTACGTAACAACGCTTTGTTATGCGTACGTTTGTTCGATTTCAGAGATTTTCGTCTAGTTTGCGGTGCTCGCGAGGAATTTCTTCGGGTCGCGCTTGTTGTTTCGAGGTTTATAAACAATTATATCGCACTCGCACGTTGCGAACACATTTTGTTCGTCCTGCGAGTCGTTTAACCCGTTTAACTGTACTTTTGCTGTAAATCATTCACAGCCTTGCTATAACTGTTTCGCGCTTCACTTGTTTGCTGTTTCAGATCGTTAGTAACATTTGGTGCAAGAATAGAATGAGCGCAATAAGTACAAGGAAATTTGGAAGGTGTGAAAAGGAAATGAATAGCAGGAAAACAAGGAAATTTATATAGTGTCTCATATATAGGTCAAGAAATTCGTAAATTACATTCGTAAAGCACATGGAAATTCACGCAGTTTCTTTAAAATGATCAAGTTTTATAAATGTGAAAAGCATTGCAATAATAAAATTTTAAAATACATATCAAATTTTTCCAAATATTTGGTTTATTATCAACTTTAGTTTTTCGGTTTATGAAATCCTTTGTTTTCGAAACAAGTTTTTTTCGCATATAGTTACAATATTAAAGATATTTATCCCGCAATTAACTTTTTCAACTACAAATTGTTGTAGAACTGTTATAAATGCACGCCACATTTAGTTTAGAAAGTATAATGGTGCTTGTTACATAATGTTTTATTAACATATCATGTTAGTTCTTCAGTTCATTAGTAAGTTTGCTATCTTATTATAGACAACCCATTTTACGTAAATTAGGATTATTATTACCTATTAAATAGAGTAAGTTTTATTTACATTTATGTAAAATATAATTAAACAGCTGATATTGCAACATGTTTTATTTTCATCAAATATACGCTGTACGAATTTATTTTGCTCCAACTTTTGAACCAACATTTAAGTGATTCACCAATACTTAGAAAACTCCGAGAAATTTTAACTCAAATTTCAACTTAAATAAATTGAACCAACCATTATTTTAAGGTGTTTTAGATATTTATTCTCTTAAGTATACATTTTTTTAATAAAATGAAATTAAATTTGAGTAAATTAAAAGTTGAGTAAATAAGAAGAAATCTTTTAAATAAAGTTTAAATTGTAATTATTACAAAATATTAAAATACTTTGTATTTTAAACATATAATCTTACAATATTTATTCAACAAATTTCGAACAAAATCCAAAATTTTTCACACCTAGTTCTGCTCATGCGCATTGCCGATTGTCAACATTCCGGCGAGTAGTCTGACAACGACAACTGCGTGTTCGCACTTTGCCCTCGCCCGCTTTCCCTCAAGTGCAAACGCTGTGCCTGCCGCCTTCCGCCGCCTCATTCTAAGACCGTTCGCCGTAGCGTTCGTCTGCGGCTAGCCCGTCTTCGTACGTTCATCAGCATTCTCCCAGCCGCCGCCGAACGCAACTCGTCCAATCGATACGAGCGAAAATGGCCGCGACGACCACGGCAAGGATCTGGACGCGGCTAGGTGAGTGAAAAATTATATAATAATTCACCGCGTTCACGAAACGGCGTCGCATTGTCCGCGAACATGCCATCTAATTTTATCCCGCTACCTGCAACTCGTCATCTAACTCGTCTCAACTCAAATATGTGCAGATCTTCACTTGTTTCTCCAACGTTTGTTTGAAACAAATGACGTCCGTTGCTGGGAAGATTCCTAATCATAACTATAAGTAACACACGTCTGTTTCGGCGGCGATTCTTGCGACAAATAATTGATTATCAATTCATTAATCTAATCAATCATTTAGTTTCAGTGCAATGTACAAGATAAACATGACAAATGTTACCTCATGAAAAGTTACTAAACTGTTACTAAAACGACTATTTTCTATCGTTGTAGGCGTTAAATACAGCCAAGGCGTCCGGTATTCTAGCTACAATACCACTGCTGGCAATCTGAGACTCAATGGCAACACCAAAGTCATCTGCCAGGGGTTCACTGGCAAGCAGGGCACCTTCCACAGCAAGCAGGCGCTGGAATACGGCACTAAAATGGTCGGCGGCGTGTCGCCTGGCAAGGGCGGCAAGACGCACCTTGACTTGCCGGTGTTCAACAGTGTCAAGGAGGTAATTTAGCACACAATTTAGAAACATTTTGCCGTCAGAAGCCATCACAAAGCTGTTTCACATTGGATTAACATATTTAATGCTCAGCATGTGGCAGTAAAGACAACTGAGATGTTATCTAATGCTCAATAGTCATGGGATTAGGGATATTTTTGAATGATTGAATTGAATGTTAAATGAAGTTTGCTCGTAATTGGCGGCATGTGATGGGTAGCCTGTTTTTGTGTGTTAATTTTATAAATTGTTGGTTTTTAGGCGCGTGCAGCGACGAAATGCGACGCCACAGTGATCTACGTGCCACCCCCAGGTGCCGGAGCCGCCATCATCGAGGCGATTGACGCCGAAGTGCCTCTGATTGTTTGCATCACTGAAGGCATCCCTCAGCAGGACATGGTGCGGGTCAAGCACAAGCTGCTCAGACAGAGCAAGTCGCGTCTCTTGGGTCCTAACTGTCCCGGTATTATTGCCCCAGAATTAGTAAGTATTGAACAAATGCTCAAACTGCGACCCCCAATTTGTGGATCATNTTATTTTTAGTGTAAAATTGGTATTATGCCCGGCCACATCCATCAGAAAGGTGTTGTAGGCGTCGTCTCGCGTTCGGGCACCTTAACCTACGAAGCTGTTCACCAAACGACGCAAGTCGGACTCGGCCAGACTCTTTGCGTCGGCATCGGCGGCGATCCGTTCAACGGAACCAACTTCATCGACTGCCTCGACGTGTTCCTCAACGATGCCGAGACGAAGGGCATCATTCTGATTGGCGAGATCGGCGGCAATGCCGAGGAGATGGCCGCCGAATATTTGATGAAACATAACACTGTAAGTCCGACACGCATCGCAAATGTTCGACTCGTTGTAATACTATATATTCGTTGATGTAGGGACCTAATGCCAAGCCGGTTGTCTCCTTTATCGCCGGTCTCTCCGCCCCGCCCGGCAGACGTATGGGCCATGCTGGCGCTATCATCTCCGGCGGCAAGGGCGGCGCGCAGGACAAGATCAACGCGCTGGAGAAAGCCGGCGTCATCGTCACCAAGTCACCCGCCCAGATGGGCACCGAGCTCCTCAAGGAAATGCGCCGCCTTGGACTAGCTTAGTTCGGCATGCTCAGCCATCCGAGCATAAACCAATTGTTGAATTTTTAAATTAATGGATGACATTTACTCATAAGTTCAAAACACATGAAGACCCGCCAGAATCTAAAAGGGACCCCGACGCAATCGGCGCCTCGTTCGTTGTCGTTTTATTTTATTTAAACCAAAAAATATGATGTGAAGCATAGCATAAACGCATATGTATCTATGTTATTATGAAAAACTGATCGTGTTCCATGCACCTATGCCTCATCTCTAGTGTGCATTGTTTATTGTTATTCATTTACAACTATTGTAATTATTAAACTAATAGTCTTCGTCTGCTTCTTGAACGATTTAACAATGATGAACAAATGCGAGTATCCGAAATATACGATCATTGTTGGACGATTAAATTGTCTTGCAGAATTTTTGTGTTTTGGGAAGGAATTTTCAATTTTTAGATAGGCCGGACAGTTTTCAGTGTATAAATGATAAGTGGCTATTTATCACATAAATTGTTATTATATTTAATTCAATTTAAGCTATTTCTTCGCATAAATTATTAAATTTTAATTGGTGTATATTTGGTTGCCTGCTTTAAATTTTAACAAAAGCATATGAAGTTGTACTAGGTGCGTCAGGATCACCCGCCAAAATTTAAAATTAATTAAAATAATAATAAAATTATAATAAATAACGATACACCGAGATCAAGAGATTGTTTTACAACGATTTTAATAAAATTTCTAGAACGATACGCCCCCTAGCTGACATGCCCCTGAAACGAACCTCCGTTCATCGTCTGTCGGGCGGTCTAGCTCGTTCGACATTCAGTCGGTTTCGTCGGCGGCCATCATTGTTGACGCTCGCCACAGTCGAGCTACGAGCCGTACGAGCCTCTTGCCGTTTCGGCCGATGTCGACCTATTTATAAACAACTCGAAGCTCAGCGCCGAAAAGATCGAAGTCGTCGCGCCGACGGATCGCAACTAGCGTGCACCTCGGCCCGCATTGCAACATCATGTCTGTGTCGCTGGACGGGCGCGACATCAACGAGCTGCGCGTCGTCGATCTCAGAGCCGAGCTCGAGAAACGTGGCCTGGACAAAAGCGGCAACAAGCAAGTCCTACTCGAACGCTTGCACAAAGTACGTGGTCGATCGCAACTCGCGTGTGCTGCACGCGTATTTTTCGCTCTCACCCGTCGCACTGATCGCTTTCAATCGCATTTTTCCAATCCTGTTTTAGGCCATAGAAGTGGCGAACAGCGAGCCCGCGAAACCGAAGGAGGCGAAAGCAGAGAATGCAGGTATGTTAAAGTCCTTGAAATTGTTTATTAACTTGCAAGCTTGAACATAAATTTTACTTGGATTTATGTGCTTGCACATGTATGCATATTTTAATGCAGTGTAACATGCTATTTAAAACGTTTCATGAATTTACTGTGTCATTTATGACTAAATCCACCTGGTTATCTAGTGAATGTTACGAATCTGGGAGGTTATGAGCACCCAATTAGAGGTTCAGTTAAGTTTTTGTTATCGTTTGATCATTCGTGGTTCAGAAGGCAAAAGTTTCTGTTTGTTTAGTGTGTTTTGTAGTAAGTAAACCTATTGTTACTCTGTCTATGCCACAGTTACAGAAATGACAGAAGAAACAACAAATGGTGCTGACAAATTGACTGTTGACATAAGTAGAGATGTGTTGAACCTGAACTCCAGTACAGAAATGACTGAGAAGGTAATAATTTCAATAATTGTATGTGCTGGGCATTTGTAGAACTGTGTAATTTGATGTTACAGAAGGATTCATCTGAGAAAATGATCATGACAGAAGAAGTCGTCGTGAAAGGTATGTCTGCATGTTTGGTCTTGTTTGCTAGCAGTAGATTTTAATCTACGAGACATCTTAATATGTGAGACAGCAAATGGATTATTTGTTTTGTATAAACCTATGGTGACTTCTGGATGTGGACGTGAAACGATGGAAACGCTAGGATTGTCGCCGTCGTCGAGTTGTTTATAATTTAGTCGTGTGCTAGAAGCAAACAGTGAAATGATGCCGAAAGTGTTCTCCCGCAGCAGTTGTGCACCTAGCGGCGGTAATAGTGTTTGATGTTTGCAAATATTTTGCTTGCTAGATGCAGCGACGACGAAAGAGGACGCGTTGAAGACGGAAGCCGACGGCGGCGTCGGCGCCGTCGCAACGAGCAACGGCGCGAGTGTTGCGGATGAGGAGCGCAAGGAAGGCGAGCAAGCGAAGCAAGCGGTCGACGCGTCCAAGGAGGACGACAGCAAGCCGGAGGATTCGATGGACGGCGACGCGGACGTCGACGGCGACGTGGACATGAAGGAGGATGACAGGGACGAGCTGGACGACCAGGGCCCGACCGTGGACCAGGCGAAGAAGGAGAATGCCGATGAGGCACCGGCGCCTGCGATTAATGGCACGTCCAATGGCGACGAGAAGAAGCCCGTCAAGTCGGCGAGTATCTCGACCTCGGGGACGGCCGCGAGCGCCGTCACCGCCCCCGCCGCCGCGAAGGACGGAAAGAAAGAGGCGGATCAGGGGGAGAAGAACAACACGTCGCCGAGGTTGGTTGGGGTCCCTACAAATGCGAACGCAAGCGATGACTGTTCGACGAGCTCACCCGGCGCAGTTTTGCTAATGTTTTGACTGAAATTTCGATGCGTTTGTTTTAAGGAACATCGCCGCTCGTCCTACACGCAAATTGTACTTGTACTGATTGTGCGCTCTATTTTTAATGACCTTTTGTAGCAAGATCAAGGAGCGCCTGGTGCACGATCAGAATCGCAACCTCTGGATAACGAACATCTCGCAGACGACGCGCGCGACCGAGCTGAAGCAGGCGCTCTCCGAGCACGGCAAAGTGGTGGGCGCGAAGGTGGTGATCAACGCGCGACATCCGGCCGCCTGTTGCTACGGCTACGTGCGCATGGAGACCGTCGCCGACGCGGACAATTGCATCGCCAAACTGAACAACACCGAGCTCAACGGACAGATCATACGCATCGAAAAGGTTCATTACTCATGTCACATCCAAAAAAACAATCAAACAATCCCCATGCACTGTTTCTCACACACGACTCGCCCAAAGAAGAAGTCGGAGAGCCTGCCTTGCAAGTGGACGTGTATGCTTTCTAACGTTATACCGTGTATCTCTATAATTCGCTTTCTACGAGTTGCGGCGTTTTCTTCTTTGTACTGTCGATGGTCAGAAGCTGTTGGCGTGCGTCGCGCCTCGCACTCGCCCCGCGGCCGGGCGGCGCGAACTTTTATGTCAATTTTTGTGTGCTTTCGATTAGGTCCGGCCGGATCATCTCAATCCGAGCGCCAAGGTCAAGCCGGACGCGCCCACCAAGGAGAAGCCTTCGTTGAAGACGCCGGTGCGCGCGCCCACGCCCACCAAGGACGACAAGGAGAAGAAGGAGCGCAAGCCGGTCGAGGCGCCGTCCAAGGACGACAAGAAGGACAAGTTCGCCAAGGGCGACGATCGCAAGTCGGTCGGCGTCGCGACGCCCGCCTATAAGGCGGCGGAGAGAGACAAGGAGAAGGACAGGCGAGAGTCGAAGGACACAGAGCGCAGCAAGGAGATCGAGCGTCGACGCACGCGGAGTCGCAGCCGGGAGCGGCCGCCGAACGCGACGCGTTCCGATTCCTGCAATCGAACGACGCGCCCGCCGATCAGACACGGCGTGCAGCTCAGGAAGGAGGTGCCGCAGGTGCGCAAGGAGAAGGACATACTCACCTTCGACAAAATCAAGACCGAGCGCGAACGCGAAAGGTTGCGAGAACGCGAGCGCGAGATGCGCATGCGACGGAGAGAGGAATCCGAGCGCGTGAAGGAAATCGAGAGGCGTCAGCGATCCGAGGAGGCGCGCCTCGAGCGCGAACGGCAGAAGATCAAGGAGGAGCGCGAGAGGCTGGAGCGCGAGCGGGCGGAGCTGCTCGCGTTGGAGCGCGAGCGCCAGAAGCGCGAGCGGGAGAAAATCGAAATGGAACGCCTCGAATTGCAGCGGGCGAAGATGCGCATGCAGGAAGAGGAGCGCCGCGCGATCAAACGCCCCGCCTCGGGCGGCTTCCGCGAACGCGAGCGGTCGTACGAGGAGCGCAAACGTTCCGTCACCGAGCGACATTTTGCCGAGGCGCCGCCTCCGCCGCGGTTTGACGGACCCTCAAGGTAAACATCCCAATCGACAAAACCAACAACCAAACATTTAAAAAAATCAACAAACCTTCAAATATAAAAACAATCCAGGAGCCCCGAAACGAGTTGTTTTTCAGGAGATAATTCGACGACTTAATCGTTTGCATTTTATTGTTTTAGTTAGTCAACTGATTTTCCGCCATGTCTTTGCTTTCTGTCTCATTGGTTGTTTGCTTGTAGCATCAAGACACGCGACACTTCGCCGCCGATAAAGAAATTTTCGTCGACTTCGTCTGCAATCAAAGACTACAAGCGTTTGAGTTATGAAAAGCGCGATTCATATCCACCGAAGCGCGACTACGACGAGCGCACGCACTCCTCGACGATGTCGCGCACTTCTGGCAGCGCGCCCGTTCCTAAATACGAAAGCAGCTCTTCGAGTTACACCAGAGACAGGGATATGCGCACCAGCGCCGATCCGCGAGGCGGGTCTGGCGTCGTGAGGACGACGGGTTCGGGTGGCATGCAAGTCTCCTCGTCCAAATACAACTCATCGGAGGCGAAAGTCCGATACAGCGAGAGGGAACGAGACAGGAGCCCGCATTTCGGCAGCAGATCAAACATCAGGGACGAGAGGGAACGACGGTCTGTCTCTGACACTAAATCCGACATGAGGAGTTCGCGTGATCACAGATATCCCGAGCCCAAAGGTATTATCTCAAAAGCTTATTAACAGTCTAAAGGGCGATTAGAAAACGACTCGGTGTTTATAAAAAATGGTTCTGTTTTGTTTTGTATGTATAGTCGATTCTGTCCGGTACGAACGCACGTCGTCGTCGAGCGCCAGTTGGTCACAACACCAAAAGTTCACACCTTCCAGCACCACGCCCAGCAAACCGTGGAGCAAAGACGCGTGGCGGTCGTCGGACGCCGCGCCCAGTTCCAGCGACAGGTGGAACCCCAGCGCTTCGCGTCCCAGTATTCCGTTCTCGAGTAATCCGAGCATGAGCCTGGGTCCGTCTTGTCCGCCACCGCCGGGCATCAACACCTACGTCAACGATCGCTTCGACTACAAGTCCAACATGAGCAACATGCGAAAATACTGAAAGATGATGCCTTCCATGTAGGCATTGTTGAATTATGTCCTTAATGATTTATACTTACACTATGAGTTTTTATGGAGTTTGTCATTTTTGCCAGCATTATTTCGTAAGAGCCGAATAGGTGACAATTGTAATTCGTTCATGTAACGAAGTTATATTTTTTTTAGTTGTGTAGGTAGACCAAAGTTGTTTGTGCAGGTATGCATCAGATTTTATTTCGAAATTTGATTATATTTGCTCACGATGTGTAAAGTTTTGGATTAAAACGTGAGACTCGATTGAGATATGACGGCCCCGTCTATTTGGCCAATCGAAACGAAACGATGTTAGGGGAGGGGTTACGATGGACCTATATAGACGAGGCTCTGCCCTCCTACCAATGGTTTGATAGATTTAGCCTTGAAAGATTCATTCGAACTGATTGCGACAGTGAACTTCGGAAACGTTCCGAAATTGCTAAGACCAAGGTAATAAAACGCTCGCATTTAAAATTAAACATATAACGTTTTTTATTTGATTTGATTGAAACGTATCGCATGTATATTTGATTCATTTTCCATTCACGTCCTTTCGTCCACAGTTTTTTTTTTTAATTTTTGTAGTTTTTTAATAATAAGGATAACAATTAATTAATTTACAGATAAATGTAAAGATACACATGCTTGTTGTCGGTCAGTTTGTCTGCTTGTGGTGTGCCGCGCGACGCGCCGCTGGGCGTCAAGCACGAATGCGACATCATCGCGTCGGCGGATATTACGAAAATGTAATTACGGCACGCGGCGTTACGCGCTTCTGGTTTATCTACGGTGAAACAATCCATTTGCCTCTTTGGTTTCGTTCGCTTCGCGTACGCATTCAAAGAGCTAATCGTCAAATAAAAACCAGGTTACAAAAAAACTACACGTCGCATCATACTTTGTTTCATAACATTAAGTCTCCTTTTGGACCAGAAGAAACGTATCTTTAATTTTAGGCACTTGGTAGTAGAGAAACGCTGGATTCGTGTGTGTACGTGTGTGTGAGTGCGTGTGGCGTGGGCGTGGCGCGATCTCAGGACACCGCGATGGTGTGGCCGCGGTCGGGGGGCGGCGGCGGCGGGCACCGCTATAACGGCGGACGCGCGCCGTCGTACGGGGGCGCGCGCGTCCGGCGCTGCTCCTGCTGCATGATGTGGTGCGCGGCGCGGTCCATCTCCTCCTCGGTCATGTCCAGCGCCTCCTGCATCTCCTTGGAGGTGTAGCGCACGAACTCGGGATCGCAGTACTTGCCGAGCCCCTGCTCGACGAGGATGCGCCCGACGAGGCTCTCCGCCGAGCCGACGACCTCGAACGCCGGCGGCCGACGGTCCGCCGGGCTGCCGGGCAGCGAGTGCGTGAGGCGTTCAGGACCCGCGTGGCCGTTCGGCTCTCGTCCGCCTGAAACTGTCGGAAGGTCGTCAACGCACGCGCCCGGACGCGGCTAGCCGGACGTCGAACGTCGCCGGGACACACGAAAAACAAAGCGCCAACGAAAGCGGCATGCAAGAACCGGCACCGGGACCAACCGATAGCGGCGCGCCGTCGGCCAGCGAGAGTTGCAAAGAGAGAATCAAAATGACGAGGTGTACAGGGGACGTTGGGGGCGGGGGTGGCGGCTAACCTCTGCCATGGAAGGAAGCCCTGTGATTAAGATAGGAGCATCGCGCGTGCCGTGCGTCCCCCGCGGCTGCGGCGGTGTCCACGAGGAAGGCGTGCAGCGGTGCGACGGGAGCGGCGCGCCAGTCGTACGGCGGCTCCGGCAGGAAGCCGGCGACGGCCATCGCCTGTGCCTGCGCGAGCTTCAGCCCGCTCGCGACGCGGCTAAAGCTGGACGCGTGCGAGAGCGTCGTCGCCACTGCGGGCGGCGGCGGCGACGACGACGGCTGCGCGCGGCGCGGCGGCGGCGTCGGCGGCATCATCAGCTCAGCGTAGTCCCCCTGTAGACTGCACGTCGACGAGGCGGCGAGCGATGCGAACACACAAAGAGAAAACAAATCTTATTCCAACGCTCCGTCCGTCCACCCCAAACGCGTGCGGATGGCACACCACACAAGACAGTACAGTGATTGAAAGAAGTGACAAGGAGAGAGACAGAAACACAGAGAGCGAGAGAGAGACAGAGAGATAGAGAGATAGAGCAACGTTTCGGCCAAAAACAAAAAATCGTCAACGCAAAAACCACCCAAGCACACGCACACCACACCCTTTCCGCCACTCGTCATCCCCGCTCTCGGGGGCTTACCGTTGTAGTGCGGGTGCAGGAAGTCTGACTTGCTGAAAAGCGAAACGTAATCAACATGTTACTAATCGTGACGGGTTCGCGCGCGCTCTTCGATCCACACCTGTCACGCATCCACATTCAAACGCCACGTGAACTCAACGTAAACCGCGACTTGTACGAAGTACCGGGTACTCAGAGAAAGGCTAAACATAGACACAGTGCACGTCCATCTCGCGTGCGGACGGACGGGCGTACTTACTCGATCACTTGAAAGTTACCCTTGTCGGGATCGCCGTTGTACATGTTGCTGAGCGCTTTCAGCGGTATGGCCTCGTCCTCTCTGGACGGCTCGCCGTCGTGCAGCGAGTTCGCCGAATAGCGGTTCTGCACGACGTTGCGCGTCATCGACGTGATGTGGTTCATGCCCTCGGTGACAGCGCGCTGCAGCGAGTTGTGCGGCAGGTAGTCGATACTCGACGCCGGCGTGATCTTGATCTGCGTCGAGTTCACCTTGAGCGACTTGGCGCGACTGAAGCTGTGCGCGCGCCGCATCGACGACCACACGCTGCCGAACAACGAGTGGTTCCGCTGAAAGTCGATAGACGGTCAAACGCGCCAACCTTCCAGCAACGTCCGTCCGACTAACCCGGTGCATCGGCTCCGGATTATCGTCGACCAGCTCGTCCAGATTGCCGGAGATGGCGCGTTTCAGTTCGGGTCCGGCCTCGTGGAGCGTCCGCAGGCCCGCCTGCAGGGTGACCGTGTTGTGCGCGTCCTTGTCGCCCTCCTTCAGCTCCTCCTTGCGTTTCTTGAACCGTCTGAAGTAGTCCTGGATCAGGAACGTCGCGTAGAACTTGCCTACGGTCACCTCGTCGTCCACGCCGGGCGGCGGCACCACCTGGTCCAGCAGTTTGCCGTTCGTGCGCTTCCATATCTTCTTGATGACCGCTCTCAGCTCCGCGTTGGCGTCGTCGATGTTTCCCTCGGTTTTGATCCGCAACGACGTCCTCACCACGGCGAACAGCGTGGCGTTGAAGAGGACGGTGCCGTCGCTGTTCAGCGGCATGTTCATCGACACCAGACGCTTGCAGGCCACGCGATGCGGACACAGCTTGCCGAAGCCCAGCGGCGGCGAGATTTTCCGCAGGAGCGTCACGACGTCCAGGTGCTTGATCCGCC
>JAODGE020014453.1:0-23871 GCA_027574965.2 Ecitophya simulans | reverse complement strand
TTGAAACCTAACGATGTCACAAAGATTCCGATTAAATTTAAAATAAATTTTCCAATGGAATTTCGAGCCGTTCCTATCTTCACAGTGGATATTTCAGATTCGCATGTTAACAGAACAGTGGTCAATTACATTCTACGCGTGACTGGAAAAGTTTTCAGTTCATCGTAAGTTAGTTTATTTGTAATAGTTTATTATACCATTTATTGGTTGTTGTAGTTATAAACTATGCCCGTCAAGCGAACTTGTATTCTCCCCACAATTAGTTGACTCGGAAGTCAAGAAGGATATCGTCCTGCACAACACCGGAAAGTATAGTTTTTTGTTTGTTGTAAAGAATGTTAAAGACGACGAGCTTACGAAGAGAAGTTTGGTGAAAGGTAAAACCAAGAAAGGATCTCGTTCCAGCAAAACTCTAACAAAAAGTGTGAGTTCTTTAAAATCTTCCAAGGCTTCTAAAACATCGAAAAAGTCTAAGAAAAGCAAATCTTCGCGGAAGTCTAAAGAAACTGGGAAATCAGGAAATAGAAAAAGTAGTGGAAGTACATATGGAAAAAAGTAAATTCCGCTTTCAAACTTTAAACGTTATGCCGAACTAATGATCATTTTCTAGAATCAAAGCGGCTACTTTGAAACAAGGCATTTTCTCAATAACACCCTCCATGGGAATTATACAACCACACACCGAGGCGTACATTCAGGTGACATGCAAGACTAAAAAAATGGGGACGTATGTAGAAATGCTCGTCTTCCAAATATCAGGCGTGACGGGGAAGTATGCAAATGGCCAGCCCTTCAAACTACAAGGCACTGCCTGCGTTCCGGAAATAGACTTTGACAATATTGAATATATTTTCAAGGAACACATGATTTTCGATTCTCAAGATGATTCAGCGTGTCCGGACCAAGTAGTTATTACTTTATGATTATTTAAAAACAGTAGAATTAATGCTACAAATTTGATTTCAGGTACGCGCCAGTTGTATTTATATGAAAATTGATCAACAATTCCGCTTTCAGAAGACATGCATTTCTTTAGAACAAAATGCGTGTCTCCACATTCGTAATACTGGAGAAATCGGCGTGACCATCAAAGCTACTATCACAAAAGATACTTCCGCATTTACTGTGTTTCCTCTTACACAATATATTGAAGAGTATTCGTCGGAATACTTTCAAATCCAATTTAAACCTACAATGCTGGATGTATGTTTACAACTTTTTGTCATTGGCATTGTTTTGTATTGTTTGTATTTATATATTTTTTTTAGAAATACGAAGGCAGCTTGGAATTCGCCGTAGAACAATCAGATTCAAAGTTGAAAATAAACCTCTATGGCGAAGGATGTTTACCAATGATAGAGGTTCTTAATCCTGCACCCGAACTCGAGCTTGATTATAAATTAGTTTTACTGAATACGACAGCGCGCCAGAGCATAGTCTTGCGTAATTGCGGCTATCTCAACGCCAAAGTTATTCTTGGAGTTAATGATCCTATGATGAATATTGTACTGGAGCCTCCGGCAAATAACATTTGCAAAAAAATTTTAGACTATGACGGTAAGAGAATGTATAACATACATAATCAATGATTAAATATTCGATTTTAGATAAATCATTTCAAAGTACTGCAATTGTTGAAATATTGCCTGGCTACACTGTCGAAATCAACGTCTTGTTTACTCCTAAAGTTGAAGTAACACTTGATACAATTATCAAAGTGTTTATATCGAATAATCCTTATGATTCATTTAAGGTAAGTTTTTTTACTAAAACTTAACTTCATGTTTGGTGTTTATTTTTAATATCATAATTTAGATTCATGTTGTTGGACAAGGATATAAAGAAGATGTTATAATAGAGCAGTTGGAATCATTTCTTGCTTCAGATAGTAAAATCAAATCTATAACTAACAAGGAAGAAGGACCCTTTACTCTAATTTGCTACAATTTAAATTTTGGTTTTGTTTATTTAAACAAACTGAGTAAGATTTATTTTAGACTTCGAAATATATCAAGTGATAGTACATACAGGTTTGAATTTCAACCAAAGGACAACGTAAATTTTTTACCTTGTGTTGGCCATCTAAAGCCGTCAAATTCAAAAGATATCATTGTGACATTCATTACCAAAGTACCAATGGACATTGAAAAAGTAAGTGTGTAGAGATATTTTGCAGTTTATTATCTTTTTCTTTTTTTAGAAAGTACAACTGTGTAAATTAGTTAAAATTGAATATGAACATCCAGATACTGAAGATCTAGCTTGGGATGACCGCCAGCAGTGCACTATGTGGATACCAGACGAACAAGAAGATAAAGCGGATATTGATACTAAAGTACTAAGTGCTATAATGTTTCCAAAAGTGCCTCTTAACACCAAGATGATAAGAAAAAAAGAAGAACCCGTTTATGCAGAAATAGCGAAAAGTGCCGTCGCCATTCGCTTAATGGTGAATCTGGTCGCTGATTATTGCAGTTACGAAATCGATAAGACTTCAGTAACCTTCCTCGATACAACAATGTTTGAGGTAGAACATAAACATAATATCTCGGTAGTGTGCTGTTTACATTTTGTGTCATTTCAGTCAAGCGTTATGGAATTTGTGGTAGCAAATACGTCTCGAGTGCCGCTCTTTTTAGACTGGATTGTGAAAATAGATAATTCCCCAAGCAGGAGTAAAATACCGCAATTGGCTAAAACTTCACAATTGAGCGTAGGATTAGCAAAGCGTCCACAAACATGTTATTTGGGAAAACAGGTTCAGGCATTTACAGGCAATGGTATATCTTAATAACTTTCTCACTTTGCAGTCAGTTTCTTATGTAATATCTGTTTAGAAAAATTTACTGATTATTCACGGCCGAAGTCTGTGTCCTCAAGAAATAGTATGTTCAGCTCGTCGTTCACATCCTCATTGAGATCATTACATTCGTACAACGATGCTGATCCGATTCCATTAACCGTACGACCAACGAAAACGTCCATTCCTCCGAAAGGCAGTTGCACTTTCAGCCTAACATTTCGTCCGTGCACGCCTCTAGAGTATCAATTCGTTGTTTGTAGTGAAGTGCCTAACTTGGTACCAGATTTCAGGCCAATTTCGTTGAGAGCTTTTGCGACCAGTATCCTTCCGTTGTATCATTTTCGAATCGAGCCGAGTGATTATTTGGTAGCTCGAAGGGGTATGAGACAAAACTGTGAAATCAGTTTGGAGGATGATACTAAAGTGTTGGAGTTTCAAGCGATTGGATATGGAATACCTGTCGAGAAGTACATTTGTTTTAAAATGCCACTAACACAGAATATTATTTTGGATAATTTTCCAGCCAATTTACAATTTTTAATCCAACCGGCGAGGAATTCTTCTATCGTTGGGAGAAACCTATTAAGGAGCGCCACGTTGCGTTGTTTAAATGTAACAATCCCCAAGGATCCGTTCTAAAGGGACGATCGGTGGTAGCGTCCTTCACCTTTATTGCTGCAAATTCTGGAACGTTTGAAACGATATATTATTTTACCATCGAACACTACAACTTAAGAGTGATGTTTCTTCTCGTTGGACACGCACGTCAACCCTGCGTGTATTTCGAAAACAATGGGAGGGAACTGAAGCCAACAGTCATCGGGATTGATATACACGATTCGATTATTTTGAAAAACACAGAGGATATTCAACTCACGTACAAGATTAATCGTGCGTCTTTATATACAGAAGGTCGTGTACAGAAAGTATCCCTTGAATCGGCGATTGGCACACTTCAACCGAAGAGTGACACTATTATTAATATACACTATAGGCCAACTAAAGTTGGCCGATTCAATTTTAATGTTGAATTCCGTGTGGACCGAATGCAAAAGCCGCTCATCCTCGCAATCACCACAACTTGTTACAACATCGAACCAACTTTGAAGGTTGTAAAGGACTTTGCAACAACAGATTTATCAATCGATACGGAAAATATCATACATATGCCAGTGGTACGACCTTGTCACAGAATGGAAATAAGTTTGTTAATTTGTTTTTGTCCGCAGTTTGTTCAAAAGAAGCCAGAATGTTGCAACTTCAAAATTGGTAACGTGGGCAAAGTTGGGTTTTATTTTAAGTGGGAATTGGGGGACACTTTCTTGGAAGATTTTGTCTCTATTGATCTTGAACCCAAAGAAGGATATGTTAAAACAAATAGCGAAATTGAGAGTCTTGTAACGATCCATGCTGTCAAATTTCTTGCAAAGAAGAATGTCAAACTTGAGTTACGGGTAAAAATTATACCATATCCTGTTTTCCGACAGTACTATCATAATAATTTTAGATTACCTATGGACCAACTATTCCTGTGACGTTTGTGTGCTCCACTTGTAAAACTCGCCTAAAGTTCTCTTCAACAATGCACGACTTTGGAGCTTGTTTGGCTCAGAAACATAACACTTTCAACAACGAATGGACTCTTGAAATTATTAATTACGACTACATTAATTACATGTACTGTATGATCAACTATTCGATTTTGGCCTTTTCAAATGTTTAATTGTTTTAGAATTCAAGTAGAGCCTAATGACTTAGATTACATAACTACTCAAAAAAAAGGAACTGTCTTAAGCCCAAAACAAACCATTAAAATCCAGTTTTACTTTCATCCCAAGCAAATTACTAAATACAATACTAAGATCAACATTTTAGTAAACGATAAGAAGCATCCCATAACTATACTTGGCGAAGGAGTCTCAATGGAAGTGGAGCTACTTAATATCTGTGACAAATTTCTTAATTTCGGCGCGGTGCCATTAGGAAAGTCTTCGAGAAAACGTATACAGATCGTAAACAAGACGAAATGTCCTGTTAGTATTTATTTCGAGCTGTATCAACGATTGCCAATATGTATTCAATCAACAATTCACTTGGATGCTGACTTTGAGCATGTGGAGATTAAATCATCTGATGTTACTCTCAAAAAGTATGTTACAAAACTTTATACAATATCATTGCAAAGCTTACATTTCTAGTAAGAATATGAAAGCACCGGAACATGAAAAGAAAAGTAAAGAATCAGGTAAATCTAGTAGAAAGAGTAAAAGTAGTCCCGACAGGAAGACAAAAAAAACAAGCAAAGATAGCAACGTCTCAGAGAATAGCGGCGATAGCTCGAAAGAAAAGAAATTAAAGATGGAATATGCCCAAGGAAAGGGGACAACAAAAAGCAAAAAATCAATAGACCAAATGTAATTTGGTTTTCGGTAAAATATTGAATGTTCTAAAATGTTTTATTTGCAGTGGACTAACCGATAGTACGGATGAAAAACAAAACGTTATAAGTTCTTCTTTGAGAATACGACCCTTGAAGTGGATCAAACTTTATCCTCAACATAGCATCGAATATACGATTAGTTTTATGCCTATTTGTAGAATGCCTGTGTTTAAGGAGCAAGTTTATTGTCAAGTTGAAGATACTGTTATTCCACTGTGTGCCATCAAAGCTTCTTGTATTGCTGCTCAGTACAGTTTGCAAAAGAGCACGATTGCGTTTGGTACGGTCATACTAGGTTCTTCCAATAGGTATTATACTAAGTTGATAAACTCTGGAGACATTGGAGGAAGGTAAAACACTTGTAATTATAATAATTTGACTTTGAAATGTATTTAAATTGAGGTAGATTTAAGTGGACGTGGAAAAGTACCCGCGCATCGTTTACAATTGAACCAATGGAAGGATACTCTTCTCCAGGAAGCAGTACTACTTTCGAAGTACTTTTTCAACCTTCGTACGTTCAATGCGGCTGTTCAAGTTCTGTAAGTGTGACTGGATGCATGAATGCGAAACTTCAACATCAATAAATTATTGTTCCAGGCTAAATTAACAATTGAAAATCATAAAACTACATATAACTTGGACCTAGCCGGAACGTGTATAGATCTTCCGAACCCTAGAGATACTCTAAAATTTACTGGACCAGTTAGAGAGACGTTTGTCAAGAAATTTACACTCAAAAACTCGTATAATTTCTTTCCTATACCGAAAACCCACTTTTAGTAAAATAATATTTTTAGCACGCCTGAAACATGGACAATTAACCCGATCATTACCGGAGAATACTACCACATTGATGATCTCATTGTAGTAGATGCCAAGTCTTCCACAACAGTTGAAGTCACCTATAAACCACTGACAATGACACAAGGAAATAAGTTCCACGAGGTAATAAAACTTGTTTTTAATTAATAACGTCTGCACATTATCTATTTTTTTAGGGGAACATATTTTTACCCCTCCCCGAAGGCCAAGGAATGTTATACGCCCTCTTGGGTGAATCTCTGCGTCCTAAAACAACCGAAGTTATAGAGAAAACCATACCATCAAAGACCTACAATCAAATTATATTGGATGTGTATAATTGGCTAAAAGTTACGCAACAGTTCACGGTAGTGAATCAAATTGATCAACCGGCTGGCACTAAAAAGGTTTTGTATAAACTCACTGGTACCACCATTGTTGACGTACCCCCATGCGCCTCGAAGAGTTACAAGTGGATAATTTACACTTTGAACGAAGGCAAGCTTAATTTCAACGTGAAATTCCGCAACGAAACAACAAAGGAATACATTTGCTACGAGTTGAAGCTTACTGTGGTGAAATGTCAGGTATTGGATAAAATTGTCCTGAATACTTGTGCCCGAGGAGTGGCAGAATATAAGCTGCGGTTAGAGAATCCGCTGTCTGAACCCACTGTTTATAAAATGAGCAGTCAGTGCAGCGATTTGCATTTTGTCAAAGAGACGATGGTCTTGCCATATACAGAGGTAGCACTTTGTTGTTGTTAGGAATGCTTGAGATTAATGTCTTTTTCGTTTCTTTATTATTCGCCAGATTGAGATTTTTATCGAATATAAGCCACTGTTTCCAACGCCGGAATTTACAACCGTTTTCGAAGCAGTTTCTTCTATGTTGGGCTCGTTTCCATATCATTTTAGTCTTTCTGCAACCACGGCTGAAATGGAACAGGCCGTGAAAATAAACGCGCATTTAGGACACAAGAATACATATCTGACGACCGTGTTCAATCCCACAAAAACGAATGCTGAATTCACCGCTAAAGTAAGACAATTGAATATTTTGTGCGTGTCATACGACTTGAATTTATTTCAGTTGGATCACGACGAGTTCACCGTGGAAAAACTGGCGCTTATAAAACCAAACGAACGAACAGCTATCAACATTGGATTTGAACCAAGCCAACTTGGAGCAGTGCATTCGAAATTAACACTAAGTTCACCGACATTGGGCATCTATCTGTAATTGTTTGTATTTCTGGTATATTGTATTTTTCTACTCGCCGTATTTCTTTCAGATTTCCTCTTTATGGGGTAGGTCTCCCACCGCAGGCGCAAGGACCTTTTAGTGTGAAACCAAGTATACAAACTGCAATTCCATTCAAAAATCCCTTCAAGACTGGAATGACATTTTATTACAAGGTTTCGAGCACTCATTTCACTCTCCAGCCAAAATCAGAATTTATAAAAGCACGATCGACGACTCACATAAACATAAGTTGCGATAAACGAGACACTAAACTTGAAGATCCGCCTTCTCTTTTAATGGGGAAATTGTTAATTACCTGCGCCGATAAAACATACTCGGATTTACAATGGGTAATATATTTGCAATCTGGGAGTTCTACAAAACATGAGCAAAAGTAATGTGTTATTTATGCACACTAGAAAAAATTTTATTTTATTTATGACTTTAATTATGACGAAGTCCAGATTTCCAGGAAATATCCAAAAATAATATGGGAAACATAGTAATATTACTGTATTAATAAAAGCCAATTTCAGACATCTGTAATTTTGTCGCTCCATAATTATCACTTTGCCAGAAACTAATTTACTTTTATCTACATGTACTTATTCAGTGATAGGAATATATTTATTTAGTACTTAGCACGAACAGTTGTTGAAAGTATAAAGTAAGATGAAGTACTCACTAAGTATTCTTCATATGGTGTTCATTTTAAATGGCCAGATTGTGTGTGGCGTTGATATAACATCAGAAATAGAAACGGATGGTGTCATATCGTGTGTCAGACACATTTTTCGAACCGGCATGCCTTTTTTGTTTAGTTCCATTGATCCATATTACATTGACAAATATGTTTGGAACTCTGAAAGCCGTTCGATTTCGTAAGCCTACATTTGAACTGAATTTTATATTTATTAAGTATTATATTATTGCAGTGGAAATTACGAATTTACTCGCCTTTCTTTTACTGGCATATCCAAGTTCTACGTGCAAAGCTTCTACGTGACAAATAACGAGAATAAACTGTAAGTTAGCAATAAATTTGAAGCTATCTGGTAGTTATAAAGTACCAGATGGAATATTATTTGCTGTGGCGCACATAAAAGGAACTGGAAATTTCACGTACGTTATCTAGCATCTATAGTTAGAACATTATTAATATGATATTTTTAGTTTAAAAACCAGCCCGGTCGAACTTGAGTTAACAATAAACTTCGATAGTAAGTGCAAAGGAATCAAGTGTTTCAAGAACGCTCAATTGTCTATCCGCATTCATTCGATTGTTGGAAATACGCAATCATACTGACTCTTTTTAGAATTAAATAACGTTGTTTTAGGTTGACATAACTGGCCTGAAGCCAAATGCGAGGATGAGTTCGCTTATAAGTCGTCAGGTTCAGTCAATTATCGACGTGTTGTTCAACTATAACGCTGAAATTGTCGACAACTACTTGGATTGTCTTCTTAATAAGTTTATCCTGACGCTGACGAGCACTGATGTGCCACCTGCGCTTGAACCGATTATAAACGCTTATTTACACCTTGTGTGGAAGTCGTGCAGCAAACAATTTCATCCTTTTGTACTTCTCTTCAAACACCAATAATATTTGTGAATATGAATGAGTAGTAACGAGCGTTTAAACAAAACACAATCTGAACACAACATTCAAGAATATTTTTGCATTACTTATGCGTTAAGATTGACAATCGTCAACAATTATCAGAAAATTGTCAGTAATATACTGAAATTTCCGGGCACATAATCAGAAAAGCTTATTAAAACGGATTTAAACGTCAAATTGTTTATTAAAATTAATAAGGAAAAACAGAACATGAAATACATCATATGTTGCTTATATACAATTAAATGTAATAATAGTACATCATATAGTTGATAATTTAGACTCCCTCAACGAGAGTGGGTCCTCTCATTCAGAAACCCGAATCGTTAAAATACATTATACATTGTTAAAACGTGTTATTCAATTAACATGCATTCGCACAACATGTAATGTAATTTCGTTTTTTCATCGCATCCTTGCCAAATCGTGTGTTTCGATCAACACGCCTCCTAATAAATGGACTGCGGAGGACGACGCCATCATTGCCAATATGGGGAACCGCACTCGATCCTTTCCGCTTACAATTTCGTCGTTTCCGTTTTGTTTTTGGACGAGAACAAAAATCATATCGTTAATAGTTTATGTCTCACGTTCGCACAGCTCCCCGCGAGCTCCGCCTGTGAGTCAGCGTATTTTTTGCAAATGATCAATTGACTCCCACCCTCTCCGCTTTCCATCCCCGTGTTCTGTCTCGTAGCTGATAGATAAATTCGTTTCGTTAAGTACAAATTCAAATAACCGGCGCTGAATGTTCCGCGGTGGCGTTAATTTCAATAATGTCCTCATTAAAAATATGATACTTGCATACAGTTCGCGTTCACAACTTCCCGCATAGTTTCAAATCCGTTTCATGCGCCTGCATAGAATAAACGTTTTAGTTGAACAGTAAATGTATAGAGATTCCCTGACAAACTGCTGTCCGGTCAATCCGCCAACATCGCTGCAGGCGGCTTGGCGAAGCAACAATTTTTACATAGTGATTTACGCAGTGATTATTACATGAATCAATTGTTTGTACCATTGTTTGTTATAATGTGAAGTTCCTGAGTTTTTCCATTTAGTTAACATTTTCATAGTGTTCATTTAATATAGTTCATGTTTTGTACTTGGGCATAATAACCATAAATATATTTCGTGTATTCTTTACTACCCACTAATTAATCATAGTAAGTATAATATGTTATATATTTAGATGAGCTGAGGATTCAATGAGGTAGATGCACATTTGTACTGTTACTTTGATTTGCACCTGAAGATATTACTTGCGTTTGACCATAAACAATTGTCTCGATCCACGCTTCCGGGCGTGTCTCGAATGCTTGAATACCCGTTCGATAAAACATAACGACGAACATAACAAATACGCTACTAAACTTAATCCCTGATAACGCAAATACCTGAGTTGTGAGTGGCGTTGTGTGAATGTAAGAGTTTGAAACTAAACATAGGGCGAATCTTAAACTTAAGCACGTTCATCCGTAAATCGTGAAGTAGGTTTTACATTAATTACCTTATCGATAGAATTACATATCATAGAAGTGTTACATGTTTTTTTTTTCACTTACGTTAAAGTTGAACGCCGCCCCCCGCCGGCCCGAGCTACACGAGAGGAACGAGCGGCGGGCCGGTGGCGGCGTCTTGGGACACAATTTCGGAACCGATTCAGTACATTCTTGGCTTACATATTTAAACATTTTGCGCGCGTAGGCGGCGTGTACGTGGAGGAGAGTAAATGTGTTTTGCGTCCATACATCTCTGTGACGTTTTGTCGTCCTCGTCGAACGAGTGCGACGCGGTGCAGTGAAACAGACATGCCTTATTTAATCATACATAGAGAGAGAATTCTTAGAGAAAGAACGTGCGTTCGCCATCGCATCGGCGGGTAGTAACTGACCACGCGCACACATCACAATTATGCCGCGACGACGCGCCCCCAGGTCGTCCGGTTCGTCGTTTCGAAGCTTCGCGCCCGCGCGTATCAATACTCCTCATAACAAACTTGCACCACACACACACACACTTGCGTCAATATAATACAATCACATTCGTCCTATCGTAAGTTCGGTGCGTCGTTTGCGCCCAACTAGAAAATCGCTAACTAGAAAACTTAAGCCTACGCATGTTCGCCGCGTGCGCGCGATGCGCGAGATCGAAACGGTGAACCCGCCGGGCACGTCGTTCGTGCGGTCGCAGCGTGCAACATAGTGTCCTTAGAATTAGTTTACAAAATATCCGCCCCTCCCTGCGCGTCTCGAGGGACCACCCTTCACACACTATATTTAAAGCAAATACACCGGTAACAGAAATAATTATCAAAGAAAAAAACAAATGCGAGCGAAGCTCCGACGATGGGCTGGGCGGAGGCGCCGAGCGCTCATCCTACTTTCAAGCTCCTAAATCGCCTGTGGGCGTTTGCCCCCGCTACTAATATCGTAAAATTCGTCATCGCTTGTATCAAATGTCTACGGCTTGCGCGCACCTCGACCGGATCCATCGCTACGCGAGCTCGCCCACGCCTCATCACCTTACATTACTAACATCAGTAAGTTACACTCAGAATGTTATTACAAATAGTTTGTTTTTCGTTCCTAATGCAAACGCGCGCCTCGGCGTCGGCGTCGCGCTCAAATTCGGACTTAGAATCGGAGTTTCAATCGTATTTACTCCACCACTCTTAGCTTAGATCCACGTGGGCATTTTTTTTGTTTTTATAATTTAGATCGATCACAAAAGTGTGTTTTCTGGTATGTTCCTTCGTGTGAATGTCTGTGATGCATGCGGCTCCTACGGGGAATTCACCTGACGGGCGGCGGGGACGAAAGAAGAACTTTTCGCAAAAAGTACATAAAGGGAGTGAAAGCTTTTCGAAGTAATCGTGCGCTACTTGGTAACGCGGAAGTTTAGAGTCAAACAAAAACATTGGACTTTTGGCCTGAAACGCGTAGATTAGATCGACTAATGAATCATCGTCGCCATAAAAACATATCGCAATAAATCAAACACAACGAAAAACAATCGCTCGTATAAACAAAATATTAATATACCTTAAAAGTTACGAAAGAAATAAACGCACGTATGCCTAAAACGTCAAAACATAAAAATAGAACGTACATCATATACATATATATAGATAGATAAATTTCTGTTTACCTATAATTCAGTTATTAGTTAATTTCTCTTAAACTAAACCGTCATCTCTTTCCACAATTAACCCTGAATGCCTCAACAACGCGAGATTAATTATTACAGAACATATACCCGTTTCGTTCTATTTCTCAGTGTAATTAGATTTTAGCTTTTGCTTTAGTTACAAATGATTTGCATGTTTTCTTATGTATACACTAGATATTACTATTTGAGGTAGTGAGGTAGAAGAGAAACTCTCAAAGAGGCCTGGGAAACCTGTCCGCCATTCATTCCGAATTCTCGTTTAAACAAAAACTCGATGTAACATCGATGCACCTAAACATAAATACTTATAAAATTATACCCGTAGCAAACTCATTGCGATGTACCTATGATTAGGATGAATATATAACGAAACGGATTCGAAACGATCTCGAATAACAAAGTAACAACTCATTTCGCTCACACACATTCACGCCTAAAAAAATTCCCAGGTCGTCATTCCTAGTATTATTATTTTTCTCTATTCTATCATAGTTGCTACAAGTAGCAGTGAATTATTCGGCAGTTTCTTGTTATATTATTGGATTGTATCAAGCGGCATCGAAGCACTTGACGTGCTATCGACATTTTAAATAATATTGTATCATCTAATTGTATTGTAAATAACCCTGAGTTGGTTTGTAGTTGCAACTAGAAGTCAGTTAGCGTGTGTCCGGAAAAAAAAATATTAAAGCTGATCGTTTCTTTAAAAAAAACAACACAAGAGACACAGACGTTCAACTACGCCTTAAAGATATTTTCTTGAGCAATCGATTAACTGGTCTATTGTTCGCGCACACGGCGATGAGAGCTTTCTTCGTATGACTAGCAACAACGTACATGTGTAAATAGAACGCCATGTTGGGCCGAGCACCGAGATAAACTAATATCCGTTCTGACTTCGCTTGGCTTGTCAACTGTGAGGTAGAAAGTCGGTTTCGATTGATCGGTAGCTTAACTATTGCTTAGAGTCGTCGTAAATATACAACATTCAGGGCAGTTTCAAGAGCTTATCTGTCTGTATGTGTGTATGCATGTATGTATGTATTTTTGTCGTTTGAGTGGCATGTGAGTGCTTATTCGTATCGATGATTTTTCACCGTTTTCATTCACGCATTCAAGACAATGATCTCGAGACGTAGACAACAAACAACCGTGTTTCGCGTTAGAGTAAAATTAATTTTATACAACACTTAAAACCTAGAAAATCTTCACATTTTAGCAACAAATTCGGGGCGTCGCGTGACAAGTTGAACAACAGCGACAGACGCCTAATTTTCTAGTGTAGATGGGTGTGCCGGATTTTGGCATTTGTGTGTTTCCGGAAAAGGGCAGACGTAAAAGTTTCGGTGCGTACATTTGGGTGGTTCCGTGGTTATGGCCTGCGGTGCTGTGTTTCGGGTGCACTCAAGAACATGTCTCGGAGATGTACATAACAATTAACGCGTCTAGTGAAAGTTGATCAGATCGGTGCCATTCTTTCATCGCTTCGATTTCGATTAAACGCGAATGCGCTCTACATTGCACTAGAAAATCAACATCATCAATGTGTTATTGCATGTCGTTATGTCGTTTGCTTGTCCAATGCGTCGATTGTAGACATAAATTATTTTAATTAATTTACGCGCGTACGCTTTTAAATCTAATAAAATATTTGTACTGTATCTGAGGTAGATGCGGCGGCGTTTCTTCGAATGACTTCGTCATTAAAACAGATCATCGCACGTTTAACCAGACGCTGGTCGCTTCCTCGGTTACGAACGGGTCGAACGACCACACACTTACCGTGCATTGGGTTTTGCTTTTGCTCTTGCGTGTGTTAACTTAAGAGGGTTCGCGCGGCTCGGAGGCCCGCTCCGAGTCGCATCGTACCATTCTCGTGCCGCGCCGGTTTATGTGCTCGTGGGTGGCTGGTATTATTTTTTGGTAAGGACTTCTTGCTGTCTCGCTGCTGCTCCGTCTTCTGCATGTCGAGGATGGGGGGTCGGGATGAACTACTACGGGTTGTGCACCTGCTGGAACGCCTTCAGACTCAATTCGGTTTTGTGCTCGCGAGCGATGTGCCTGCGCACGGTGTTGTTGCGGGTGAACGTGCGCGTGCAGAACGGACACGGCACGCGAATCCCCTGATGCCGCTGTCGTATGTGCGCGCGCAGGTTCGTCTCATACCCGTACAGGCGTTCGCAAAAAGGGCACTTCAGTTTCTTGCCTACAACACACACAAGCACAGCATGTAAACGACGACGCGACAAACCAGCCAGCCAGCCACGTCGGCCGGCACGTGCGCTTACCGTCGGGGGTCGTGATGGCGCCCGTTTTGGACAGTTTGTTGGTGACCGAATTCCAGAGCGTCGTCGGTATGAGGTCGCGGTCTTTGCTCAGGCTGTTGGCGTCGGCGGCGTCGTACATGGCCAACGGACCGCCGTTCGCCGCCAGGCCGGAGCTGTTCACTTGGTTGTTGGTGTTCGCCGTGCTGCTGAGCGGCTCGTCCTGCGCGGCGGGCGGCTCCATCTTCATGCGGAGGTCCTCCGGACAGCCGGGGTCGCGGTGCAGGTGGTCGGCGCCGCCGGTCTCCGAGGGCGGGCATATCGGCGCGGTGGCGTGCGGGTCGTTGTCGTTGAAGCGGTCGGGCAGGGCGGCGTCGGCTTCCGGCTGTTGCGCCAGCGAGGAGCGGCTGGCCGGTCGGTAGGCGAGCGACATGGGGCCCGGCGATGGCGGCCGGCCCGCCTTGCTGCCGTCACGCAGCACGCTGGCGCGATCCTGCAGCGTGGGGCTGCGCAGCGGGCGGCGGTCGTACGCGGTGCGATAGTGGTGCAGGTACGGCGACATCGCCGGCGAGTACGACGACGGACTCTGCGGCGGCATGTCCGCCTCCATCTTGATCGGCCTGCCGCCGCTGCCCGAGCTGCGGCTGGTCGGCGACTCCATCTCGCCGTTACCCAACGTGTCCATCTGACTCCTCACCAGCTTCTCGTGTTCGATGCTTAAGCCTTTAACCTGCGATTAATCCTGCGTCACATTTACTTGCACAAACGGCCAGGAACAGCACGTACCTGCAGACACTCTGCTGCCTTGAGGAAACTCGAAAGGCAGTCCTGCGACACGTGCACCTCGCCCTTGTACATGAACTCGAGCAGCGCCGCCATGTTGGAGGCGGAGGTGCCGTCGAGGATGACGAGCAGATTCTGGTGCAGCGGCGCCGTCTCGAAGAGATCGGCGAGGTGCTTGCTGCACGCGGCCAGGATGAGCTTGTGCGCCCTGAAGGAGACGCCATCGCAGAAGAGCGTCACGTCCGCGAGCGTTTCGCTCTTGAACAGATTGCTGAAGGACGTCGCTAGATTGCTGCCAAAGCTGTTCCACTTCAAGCAAAACTGTTGTGCGCCCGACTCCATGCCCCCGTTTATGAAATTGTTGGCTGCAACGAAAACATCCGACTTAATCCTCGACCGCGCCACCGAAGCTCGTGCTTTGGCAATAATTATAAAACAAATTTGTAATCGCTGCGCCGTGGAAGGCGGCGCGTGGCAAAGCAGAGAATACAAAAAAAAACGTTCAGGTGGAATTAACGAGGCAGCGTCGATCAAAATTATGCGTGAGTTGCGCGAGAGGCGAAAGGAGCGGAGAGTCAGAAAAAAACGCCGAAAGTCGAGTGTGGCATTTCGGCGTTTGCAAGGCCGAGCAATAAACAACCGCCGCAAGGTTATTCGCGGATGCGTGAACGCGTTACGCAATCGCCGCACGCGGGCGATAAGCAAGAGCGTCGCACGCACGCCGTCACACACACACACACACATCTCGCGGAGGTGGCGTGACCGAATTCGTTCGTAAGAAATGATTATGCGCGTCCCCCGCACACGCCCGGCCGCACACACGATTGCATTCGGCGCCAGTAGAGCAAATAATATTTTCTGTTCGATGACGCCGTAAATATTATAATTCGCTCGTTGTTGTCGGCGCTGCGACGCCGCTAACGCACATAATGAGCCGGCATTAATTCGTTGCACGCACACACGCGCGCAATTAATTTTAATTGCTCGCAGCCGAAGGCGCCGAAGGTAACGCGAGAGCCGCGCCGAGATTGGAATCTTGCGAGGCGAGCGCGAGGCGGACTCGCGGGCGGCTCCGACGATGACGTTCGCACACGAAATTTTCAATGAGAAACAATGCGTCGAATGTGCGCACGAACGTGTGCGTCGAGTGGTGCGTGCGAAGGCAAGTTCCTGTGGCCATGAGCGTTCGACAAGAAACGCACAAAAGTGGCAGGCGACCCACTGGTAGAACGAGATGTCAAATAATGAACCCACATATTCCAAAAAGCCGTAATAAATGCACTGCTTAAACTTATGCTTATTGACACGACGAATTCTATTGCATAAAATTTTATGGACAATTTCGTCAATTGCACGACTAATTACAGGAGATTTTGGCAAGTTTCCATATATTTTAATAAAACATGTTATTTTTGCTTTAAAGTTAATTTTCACCCCAATACCCCAATGATATTAAATTGAGCTGAAGACTAGTCAAAGCATAATTAAACATGCTATTAAAATCTATTCTTACTTAGGCGCCAACTTATTTGTATAATCCATCACACGCCCTTTTCTGATTTCACATACAATTCTTCCATAAGAGAACGACATGTGGGTAATTATATTGCTAACTTGACACCGGTGGCAATGCGCAAACTTGCAAAATTCGAACGCGTTGTTGCCTAAAAATTCTCTACGCACTGTGTCAACACACCGTTGCATAAATTTCAATTTCCGCGCAGAGTGTCATCAGAAAGCCAGTATAATCACACAACAATGTTTCATACGTGTCGTCGTCGCGACCAACGCGACGTGACATTTGCGCTTCGTTGTAGATATTCGACCACGCACTTTTCTTTGTTATTTGATTGCGCTGTCCAAAAGCCGATTCAAATGGACGCATCAATGACCACCGCGGCCTTGAACTACTCGGCTGTCTTTTAGCGGAGTGCTGTTTTTGTTGGCTTTGTATTATTGTGCGTGCGAAGAAGCACGCGTGTCTTTACGCACATATTTCGCAATCGTCGTCGTCGCCGCCGCTTTCCACGTTTGCAAAAACCCAGCGAGCATCTGAGCTTGGACGCGTCGCGTGACACCTAGAAATATCGCCAAACACGGCATAAACGAGACGGCGCGACGCGTCGACACGCAGCGAACAAAAAGCAACAGATATTCGCGGCTTGGGTGTATCGGTCGGAGGCGGCGCACGCCAAAGGCGCCGGCCGTCGCTGCCTGGCGAGTAGTTTGCTAATGCACGAAAGTGGAAACGCGAGTTTCCCCTCGACGGCGGCGACGACTCCCATCGGAGTCACTCATCATAGAGCGCGTTTCACAAACTACGCACAAACGACGACGACGACGTGCCGAAAACTAATTTCGCCAAATTAAATTCGCGCACTTCTCGGCGCACCCGACGGCAACTACAAACGTTTTTGGAAATTAGAAAGATTATAATTGCGGCCTGCATTCTGGCGACGCGAACGTCGCTCGTTAACGAGTCGACATCGCAAAACCAACGCGCAGAACAAAGATTCCCAAAGCGCAATTCCGACGGCGGCCGTCATTAGCGGAGAGTGCGTTACCCGTAATGGCATGCATAAAAAGCGTCGTAACGTGCGCACCAAGGAAGCCCATCGTGACGCTTCCCGCCGCTTCAAAACCGCGACCGGCGAAGGAGACGCGGAGTCAACGCGCAGCCGTTTCCCATCTGCGCGCACGCTGCAATCGCAAGCGCACCGACATTCGGTGCAGGTGAACGCGCCGGCGCGCATTGGATGCCGTTAGACGTTCCATTCATGTGAACCCGGCGCGCTAACAGTACCGCATCGCTAATGGCAGTCGGCGCGGAAATGCGTAATGTCATTTATAAGAAAGTGCGTTTCGGCGCACGCGGTTGCATCCTGCCGTGTATACGAAAAGTGCGTGTCGCGCGCGCGCGCTTGCGCCATCGCCGGCAGGAACTGGATGTTACGCCATCGCAACCTTGAATTATTTAGCAATCTCATGCGCCGCCGGCCGCAGTTATCTACTAGCGATTATTTGGCAAAACACTGCGCTCGCGCGTAAAAAACGCACCGCGTTTTCTAATGCGTCGCGGCGGCGTTATAAAAGTGCGTAACCTATAAAACAAGCGTATTGCCCGCCGATTGGCATCGTAAATTCGTACAAAAAAAGAAGTTTTCTCCCGGCGTGCGCGCTGTGAGTTGCGTATCTTAACGGTCGCAATAAATATGCTAAGTTCAGGCAGTCGTAATATGCAAATCGACCAATGTTGCGTTCGCGAGATGCTGCGTACCGCACTTCAGTATATTCGATCTGTCGGCCGTCATTAGCAGTTCACGCACTTTTTTTTGCGGCGCGGCGACAACTAACTAACTAACCAGGAAAGGTTTTATTATTAACTTTTGGTACAAACTGTCTTCAGACAATGGTTTGGCTAAAATTATAAAGAACTTTGCTGGCTGAGCTGCAACCATAAAATAGAGACTATTCTAGGCGAGCCGTTCGAGGACACGGGCAAACAATGCAAACGCAAAAAAACGCACGCACTTTCTACCTGCTAAGTTTCGGCGTGCGGTGTCAAAAATCTCGAATTTATTGCCGCATAGAATCGTTTCGCAACCCGTCGCAAATCCACGCCGCAGACATTGAAAGAAATCATCGCTCATAAACGCCGCCGAAATCGCCCATAAGTGCATTTTATACTTATTTTATGCTTCGTTTCGGTCGCTCGCGAATTCATTCGAAAAAATCAATGCAATTGGTAATACGCGAGAACGCTTAGCAAATTTACCTAATTGGCACGTCGACGCGTGCTCAATTCGCACGTCGAGCACAAAATGCATGCATCGCGCGTGGAATTCCCCGTCGAATATTTCCGCCGGCGCTATTGATTGACGCCAATGTCGTAGAAAATAATGGCGCATGCTTAATTGCGAAACGTGCGAACGGCGATCGCCATGCGTTTGGATTGCTGCACAACGCTGTTTTAATGTCATCGATTCTATCGAGCTGACGCCCGCGTTTCTTGTGGACGACGTCGCGCATCCGAAGAGGAAGAGCGCGCGACGCACAGGAAATCAATATGCATATTAGACTCCGGTCGGGCTGCATTTTCGACGACGCTAACGGAACGTGTTGCAACCGTCCGTCCGCTCGCGTCGTGCGCGCGCATAGAAATTCACCGAAATCGTTCGATTCGAAAATTTCGCCGCGGAGTCGGCGCGAGATGACGGAACGAAACATACACAACGCGGCCGACGTCCAATCCGGCAGCTAGGCTGGCAATAATGTGCGTGAAAAAATCATAGAAAAAAAACAAACTTTCTAATATGCGTTCGATCCGTCATTGGCGATACAAGCGCGCTGCGTTGGAAATGCCCGCAATGCAATTCGGCCCGCGGCGAGTCCTATTTAGCGTCCGCACGAATGTGTAATGATTGTTATTGGTCCTATGACGCATAACCCAAAACAATAACTCCCCGACTCGCAGACCGAATCTTAAAATGTGCAATGTGTGCACAAGAACTTTCTAACGAACGTTCAAGCAGATAGACTTAATCAAGCGCAAGCTTTCGTTGGATAATTGTTGGAATACGCAGCGGAATAATAAATAGAAAGTGTGTTCATTAAAGATTAAGGGTTGTCGGAGGGCGACAAGTGGTGCGACGCGCACGTGCAGCGCGCGAAACTTTCGCCGAACTTCCTCACTTTCCACCGGGCAGGAATAACATGCGACGCAAGCGTCCTTGGTGGAGCCTCGTGCATTAATTTCGCCCCATTATCCTGCGTCCTTCAACCGAACGCGCGCATGCTTAACGATGATCACTTACGCATTGTGCGACGCCGCGCGGGGACGAAAATTTTTCGGGTGTCGTGACGCAAGCACGCCGTGTTATCCTGTCCGACGACGGTCCTATCCTAGGGCGGTGATAGGGTGCACCCCGCGCGCGTCCAGCTCGAAACTCGTACCCGCGAACGCGACGCGCGCACGCACCATGCCGAACATTTGGTTGCGAACTGCGCGGAGCTCCAAAGTGGCACTTCACTCTCGCGCAATGCATGCACACGCAACGCGGCACGCACACGCACGCACGCAGAAAAAAAAACGCGCGGCGCGAGGTCAGCGCGGCTAGAGTTTGTGCGGCGCGCCGCCGAAAAGTTTTCGGCCTAGGCCCGCCCGGCCGGCCACGGGCGGAGAGAACGCGCGCGTCGACGGTGCGTGCGGTGCGTGGCGCCGCGCGTCTTGCACGCGCAGAGCGTGGCCTGGCAAAAACAACAAAAACAACCAAAAATTTGTTCCGGTCAAATCTTAGTGCGCGCCGGCGGGTTTCGAATTCGCGCCGAGATCCCAGACCGCACGCGATACCGCAAACGTCCTGCCGCGGGAATTCCTCCGAAAACACGATTAGCGCCGCGCGCACGCAATGGCGCAACAGCGCGCGACGCAGAGCGCGCGCGCGCGCCGAAAAAATAGGTCAATTGGCCCCCAAATGCAAAACGTAACCCAGTTTCGGCTGCGCCGCTCTCTCGCGCTGCGGCGATTGCGCATCGCGCGCGTTCGAAATGCGCTTCAATTTTCGACACGGTTCCCACCGAAAATAATCGTCGAGCAGCGCCGAATCGCCGCGAACCCGTGACCGAAACGAGGAAACGCCGATCGCTCGTTGCGCGTCGAACGGATCACGAAATTCGAGCGCAAAGTCGGGCCGCCGATTACCTTCGTTCGGCCGCGCGTTGCAGTTCGCTCGCGATCGGCACGCTTTCTTCTCGATTTTCGGCCGTTCGCTCGCATCCGTTGCGCCATCGCGAGCGCACTCGCACGCGGCGTTGACCTGAATTTTTCTATTTTTTTTTCGTCAGCGTCGCAATCGCGCGCGCGACCGTTTCCCGATTTTATGCACTGGTCCAGGAGAGCAAACGCCGGCGCGCGCAATCAATCCCCATCGCGCGATCGCCGAAATTACCGATCAATCGCGATAACCTTTGCACCCGCGTGCGCTAACAGAAACGACCCAATTACTTTGTACGGATTTTTACACATCAGCGAGAACTGCACACGAGAGACATTCGTCGAACGTGCCTCAGCAGCTACGACACAATGAGCGCCGCCAACATTGAACCGAGAAAGGACATTGCTATTACGCGCTTGCGCGTGCGAGAATGCATATTGAACTTGATATGCTAGAATGTGAACGAGCGCGCACGTGCAATGCAAACGCCTCGTCGGAGGCGTCGCATCGAACACATTTAGGAAATTACCCGCTTCGGATTTTTCGTGCGATATTCGGCAACGTACGAGATGTGCATATTTGTGCGTGGTAACAATGCTTATCATGGAGTTGTATTCCGATGATACCGACGTGCGACGACTGACACACTTAGATAGATGTGGGTCACGCGTTAAACATTCGTCGTTGCGTTTTTGATGCGCGAGATGCGCAACATTTTTCCGATGGCAAACACGTGGGAACGCGCGTTATGTTTATTATCATCAGGTCGCCGATGGTCCTTGGCGAGAAAAACAAAAAAGCACGCACACGTCAACGCACGAAATGAACAGCTTAAATATTTGTCGAGGCGCTTGCAAGCGCTCCCTCTCCATCTCTCTCTCTCTCTCGGCGTTCGAAATTACGAAAGGTTCGAATCGCATTGAAAAAGTTTAAAATACTAATAACGTGTTTGTTATGGAATAGCGCACCGAAACGTTCCATAAATTTCAGCGGCGCTCGCGACGCAATCTGACGGTTCGGTTTTATCTCAAGGTCCTGGCTGCGTCGTTGCGCAATCGCGAAACGTGTGCGTTAACGCACTGGTATTCACGAAGTGCATGAATAATAACGTGATTAGCACGCGCGTCCGCGGCTGCGAACGGTGCGGACGTTTTTCGAACTGCGCTTCGCCGTGCCGGGCGTTTTCGCCGGTTATTATTTCGCTAATTAATATTTGTGCGCGCCCAATTCCCGACAGAGGCGGGGGTGGAGAGCGCAACTCGTCGGCGCCGGCGCATTAATAATCCTTTGACGGGATTAGCGCCGGCCTCCGCGGGGATTCGCTGCAGGAGCGCTGCGGCGTGCGGCAGGCGCAAACCGCCGGGGCAGGGATGTAATCGATGAACATCATAACTCTCCCCCAATTAGCGGGCGTTCTCGCATCGCGTGGTGCGCAGTAATGCGCGGTCGACGAACAATGACGCACTAATTAGTCATCGACGAGCGAAAAGTACGTTTACGTTTGGGGTAGGGGGGAGAGTGCAGCAACCCCCGGAGTCTTTGCGACCGCAAATCCGGAATTTTACATGAGAGCCAACTGAAATTCACCAGAACGTTGAATCGCCGCCGATCTCCGATATTTGACGCGATTTATTACGTCTTGCCGCGTGTCCTAAAGCCGACCGTCACGGCGGTCAACAACTATAACAAGAACTTTATGAACGACGCGACGAGGCGGCGAATATTGCGCTGATGGCGGCGTCGGTTTAAACAGCCGTGGTGCTTCATCATTGCAAGAACGCGCCCGCACGCAAACGGCGCGCGGACCAAAACGCAAAGCGCAAAAAACGTTATCTTCACTTCCGCCGCCTCCGCCAAGATTAATGATGCGCGTCCAACTAACTGGAACTTCTTGCGCACGTCCCTTTGCTCTTCTTTTGCCGCCTCGTTCGCTGGCGCGCGCGAGCGGCGCATCCTCGCGTCCTGAATGCAAAAACTAAGGCTCAACTCTTGCGCCCGGATTATTTTACTTTCCTACTTCGCATAACCGACGCCGCGCGTGCGATGAGATGAACAGCCGTCCGACTTTTCGGCAGACTTGTTTTTTTCGATAAAAACTCCTGAAGGTCCACCTAGATAATGCATAAATTTAAGAGGAACCAAGTCGGGCACGTAGATCACCTCGAAGCAAGATCATTTACGATGCAAATAAAAAACGCGCCGGTTCGATAATGACATTATTAGCATGATAAGTAACTTTACAGTGCGTGCGCTACGTCTGCAAAAGAGTCCGGCATGCTCTTCGACTTTTTATAATGTTAGTTAATAGTGGTTATTTGCGGAGGTTCTTTGTCGGGTGCGACTCTCGAACGAGGACAATCGATGTTTCTCGGCGGCGCGCAGAGAAACGAATCGGAAACTGATTTTAACGCGACAAGGATGTTGCAAATTGGTTCGTGGCGTACGTTTAGATTGTCAACTCCTTGTGTGACAGCGCGCTCGGACGTCGTTGGCATTGGATGGTTCTGGTTCGAACGCGGCCGCTGCAAGAATACGCAACGCACGCATTTTGACCATGAAGAGAAACGAAAAAAAACATCAACGGCGGCGTAAACGCATCGCCGGCGGCGACAAGGACAACGTTTCGCGGTGCGTTCGCTGCTCGCGCACCCATAGCAACGGAACTGGAATTTATTTCGGATTCGTTAAAATTCGAAGGTACGTCGAATAAATGGATTTGAATACAAGCGCCCGATTGCAGCGCGCTTCGGCGTCGACGTCTCGTCGAAACGTTTTTTGTTTTTTTTTCCACAAGCGTTGCGTAATCCTCCGGCCAAACATTTAAACGCCGACGACGGCGTGGTGCGTCGTTGTGCGATGTCGGCGCAGAACAAAGAACGACGACGGCGACTGCCTAGACGTGCGCCCGACGATTTTCTAGTCCAAGGATCACGCGAACGCGCACCGTAAAAATTCGAAATTCTTAATTGCGTCGAATGTTGACGAGATCATGTTGAATGTCGGCCGATCGAGTAGCTGGCCGTTA
>JAODGE020014448.1:0-12725 GCA_027574965.2 Ecitophya simulans | reverse complement strand
ATCTAATTGTATTCACAGCTATGTCAACCAAATTATATTCAATTTTTGTAACTCAAATGGACATTGTTGGTTTACAAAGTCGGTTACATGAAATAAATATAAATATTCAAATCAATTTTTTGTGCCTAAAAGTTCTATTATCTACTAGTAATCTCATGAAACCAAGTGAATAAATTGTCGTAATCTGTCATAATTGTAATTTTCTGCTGTATAATTCAACCGATACGTACATACAAGAATATGCGTCTATTCAGCGAGCAAATATAATTCCTTCGCAACAGCATAGTTATAGAAAATCGGGGGTAAAATATGATTGTATAAGCAAATCATTAATTAAATTATCTGTATTAAACCACCGCTCGTGATTTTCGTGCTTCAGTCCAAACTTTCCAGATAGTTTGACATCTGTGGTAATTTGGAACTGAAAATATTGCCACCGTATTTATTGTCAAGGACATACATTGGATTTCATCATATATGCTTCTACCTGAATTTCCAATATAATCTCCGGGCATTTTTGCTGAAAGTGGCGTATATATATATAGTCTTTTATGCCATTTCTTTGTCAGTTTTTTGCGTCCTCCTTGTTAATATAATTACCTGCATTGCTTAAATATTATACTAGACGTGTTTCAGAATGTACAACCAAACAACATATTTTTGGTTGATTCTGCGGAGCATGTACTTCTACAACAAACAGAGTACAAGTGCAGGACTTTTTAAAAAATAACACAAAATTTTGTACTTACCTTTGTTACAAGAGGCTATAGATTCTGAAAAAAGTGAATAATTTTAAAATAGATAAAAACACAAAATTAATTGTATTTGGTTTTAATTTAATTAAATCTCATACATATCCCATACATTAATTGCGTTTTAATACGTAAGTTTGTTATTTAGTTAAATGTTAGTATAATAACATTTTGTAAGCTAAGGAATCCGAGTTCAATAATCAATCATCGTATAATGTCCGTCGTTTTACTCTTCCATAGTAATTGTGGCTAAACCTTTTGGGGGCATTTGGTTGACTAGAAGCTTAATATTTTTTGCATTGTTTTGAATATGTCATAGTTTGTTCATAAATTTATATCATAACTATACAATACTTCGAATAATATTAATAGTAATTCAATTACCAATTTTCAAACATAATAAATTATTATAAATACTCTTAGTTCGTACTATGATCGTTACACATTTCTTACTTCTGCAATTTGGTTGTTTAACGTATTTTTAAAATATTTTTGCTTAAACCACAATGAATATAATAAAAGAATAAACTTAGCGGTTTTATAGTGTATGATAACAATTTATCCGCATGATGAAGTTTCAATGCAATCGAGGCGTATTGTGCGTTGTCGAAATATGTTGCCAAATTAAACGGAAGTCTTCAATGAAAAGCGATTAATTTTCCAATACTCATTCTGCACGTGTTGTCGTTTTCGGGGATGTAGGTGATTATCTGACTTTGCGACCTATTTGTCGGTTCGTTTCGTTTACATTGCTTCATTTTACATTGAAATTTCATCAACTAAACCAGCATGATTTCCATGAAACGATTTTCGCCCTGGGTGCGCCTAATTTCTGACAATTTCTTCACCGGTTGTCAACCAAATTCGTAGTTTCGCACTTTGTTCTAATCGCGTCTGCAATCTTCTCAAGGCAATCTTTGTTTAGCACCAAACTTACATATTTAGTTAACAATCAATTAATGGTTTCTTTTAAATTTTGTTTAATTTCATTCATTGTTTCATTCTTTATTGTGATACTAGTTTTAAAAGCTCAAGAAGTTATCAAGGGTCTATCTTCATTCTCGTAGTATTCCCACAGGTTGCAATTAACTGGTGTGTTATCGTTCTTTATGTATGCGTAGATATGAGACGTAACCATACCTAATAAAATATAGTCTCTAATAGTTACCTCCTCCTTCGAATTCTCATAGTTCTATTAGTTGTTTTGTTAGATACTCATTTGTTACGTAATTAATTCGTTAACGTAGTCATACAGTCGTACCGCGTCAATATATTCATTAAAAGCATTTCCAGCATTTGTTTTTCTCTAACAAAAATGGTTTCTAAATATATATAGGCCATTGTAATTCTTAGCCACAGCAGAAATACCGCACCGTACAAGCGCAACGACAAAATCAGTTAAATGCAGATAGTTTCCAATTATCCTTTCTGCTTACTATCAGATTTTAAACCATATCGCGTGGACTCATTATTAATGAACATCAAAACATCGGAAACTACCAGCATTAAAAAAGCTGTTACTTGGAAATTATTATGAAAGGGTATCACATCACATAGTATGTATTTTGCCACATCAATATCATTCTAAGAATGATGTTCACATGTAACATATTCGTTTTCCGAGTCCGTTATACATCAAAAGCAATTATTGGAGATAATCATTCAAATGCAAGTCCTAATTCATTTAACCATGGACTTTTGGAAAAACTTAAAAACTACAAAATTCATCCGCATAGAATAATATCAGATGTTGCATCCCACAAAACTTGCATCGTAATTTTGCGCCATTTGTGTTCCATTCATTGCGGCAATCGTTTCAAAACGATGGCGTTTTTCATTTCCGTTATCGATCATGCAATGTACCCAGCAAACTATCACATAAAAAAAATTAGTAGCTTGTACTGGGCTCCATAAAGCCTCGTTTTCTTTATTCCGTTAATATCCTAAACACCGAAATTGTTGACTTCAAAAATTTCAATGACGTTTAATGACTCCGTGATTCCAAATGCCTGCTCATCGACAAAATAAGTAGGCATTTGGAAAGTCATGACTAGACATTCAAAAACTGAATGTTTACTCTAGGAACCAGTCTAATTTTTGAATTACCATCCTGGCCGTCGTCACCTTTATTAGATATTTCGTAATGTTTGAATGTTTCCTTCTAAGTACTTTTAAATTTATTAATAATCTAGCTATGTTACTTTCCTTGGGATTCTTTATCATGACTCTTAACTGTTAATTAGAATTATAAGTTAGTTTTATATTTTCAACCTAGCTACAATGACTTGTCATTTCTTTCCTCTACTCGAAAAAGTTTGAAATTTTCTTATCACCTTATCTTAAATGGAGACGCGTGTTTGCTTCATGTAAATTTCGTGACGTTGAGTTGGAGCCTTTGGGGGAGAAATTCCAAAATTTTATATTCAAAAACGTTTCGAGTTTGTAATCTCTTAGTAGTTTAGTGGCATTATGACGCAAGGCTGCGTCTTTGTTCTTCTTTAACTTTGAATGGTCTGGAGCATTGGACGTTACGTTGTTCATTAAAAATTATATGTTTCTCTGGCTTTTCCACTTTCTTTTGCTGTTGGTTATTCGTTGTGACTACGATCGCAAGTCATGATGGATGAGTTGATTGATAAATATTCGCTGATAGATGGATGTTGTAGAACGTAAACGTCGATTAAAATTCGAGACGATAGGCGGAACAAGATGTTTCGTGATCCTGCAAGTTGATCGTGCATCGGCTCGCCGATGGGGAAAGGTCAATTTTGAACTTGGTAAGCAATTCTTCATTTTCGGCGACCCAGTAACCCAAAATGTCAGTGTCATAGGTTGGGATTATCGTCACCTCAAGATCTTTGTCTTCCCACGCTTGCTTCGCTTCGAGCAGCGCGTCGTAAACATCCTTGCTGGGTTCAATTCCGGAAAACACGTAGTACCGTGCGCGAACCCGCTTGAAAAACTCGACCTGGCTGTAGTAGGAATTTCCGTGATGAGGAACATATGTTAAGTCGACATAAATCGGGTTGATCTTCTTCTTCTTCGAGGGCGATTCAGATCGCTGGTTTAATCTGTTCTTGACGCTCACGTTCATCGGCAGTCTTTTCTCTTTCTTTGGTGTCCCTTTGTTATCGGTGGGAGGTGCCGGACTAGGCAATCCTAGAGGTTTGCCCCATGACCTAATTTCTTCTTCGGTTTTGTCGTCCGATGGAAGATCGCCGATGAAACTAGATGTCATCAAATTGGTATCGGCACGATGTTGAAGTCTATCCACATCCTCATCGTCGCTATCATCAGGCAAAGCACCGTAAAATGAAGTACTCATTGGATCAACATGATAACCAGATGCCGCCATTAAATCACTCTGCGATTGCTTTCCGGCAGATTTACTGGGACTCGGCGTACTTTCCAATTGTCTCTCCGCATCCAGAAAAGCTTGAATGGACGTCTTATCTTCTTTTCTTTCAGGTGTAGATTTTCCTGACATCAACGAAGATGTTTTAGTATTTTCTGAAGTGATTGAGAACTTTCTATAATCTGAGTCCTCAGCGGCTGACATAACAGATGATTTTCTGGAGTCCTTTGTAAAATCGGGTGTTGATTTTCCAGAAATTGTTTCTTTCATCTTTTCTAGTTTAGAAGTCTCATGTTTTTCTAACAGAACATCTCCGTTTTGCTCCTTTTTCTCATCGAAAGATGAGGTAATTGTTTCCTCCATTAATTCGCGGAAAACATGCGCTGATTGCAGCTGTGTTACATCAAACGAGGTCGATACATCCTGGATAGTGTCCTTGATTTTACTCTGTTCGTCCGATAAATGAACATCTGGACTGCTTTTGCCTTTTTGGGGCGTTGCCTGTTCGGAAATTGCCGTTGTATCCTGTTTCGTTACATCCTGATCCTGTGTTCCATAATCGGGCGTAGATTTTCCTGACAGAATTTGCTCCGCCTGGATGCTGCTACGTTTACTAAAGTCCGGTGTTGATTTGCCAGAATCATCATGATGCATTACTTTCGCGCTATCAGGAGTAGACTTGCCAGACAAAATATGTTCAGCTTGAATGCTACTTCTCTTGGTGAGATCGGGACTTTGCGATCCGCCAAACGAATGCGTTTTAATTTCCTGTTTGAGAGACTCGGCTGTTGTCACTATTGATGTTTGCACAGTGCTTGTCGTCGTCGTAACGTAACTGACTGCACTTAACCCCGGGTCCGGAGTAGATTTTTCTGACAGTACTTTCGATTCAATTTCCACTTTAATGTCAGATTTAGTAACTTCAGGTTCTGGGGAAGAAATATCTGGTTCTGGTGTCACTTTGCCAGATAACCCTGGAGTTGATTTTCCAGATGGGATGCTGTCTCGAGACAAACCATTTTGATGATCAAGAGAAATAGGTTCTGGCGTGGACTTTCCTGATGACATTTGAAGGATTTCATCCTTTTGTATGGGTTTAATATCACATGATGTTTCCATTGTCATTGTCTCTAATTTACCACTGTCAGGCGTCGACTTTCCAGATGTTACGCTAACTTTGTCTTCAACGCGCAATGCATCTTGGTTTGAATCAATTAAGTCTGATGTTGATGTACCAGATTGGACAGTCTCAGTTGATAGACTAGATTGTTTCCCCTCCAAACTTTGTAATTCCGAGCTGGCTTTTCTAGACTCTTCTGTAGTTTTTATTGTTGTTAGCTCTAATTCCACTTTAGAAGATTCATCGTCTNTGTCTTTACTAAGTTTACGCAATGTTTCTACTTCTTGAGTTAAGGTTTCGGGAGAAGGTTTAGTAGAAGCCACAACATCTGCATTGAGTTGAATACTGTCTTTTCTTTGCTCACTTAGATTATCACTCATTACGGGACTCGCCTTGTCTATGGGTTCGTCTTTGGGAAGATCTGGAGTTGACTTTCCAGAAAGAACATGTTCCACGTTAAGGCTGCTCCTCTTGCAACTGTCCACAGAAGCAAGTTTCAAATCTGGCGTAGACTTTCCGGATCCTAAGTTGTTGATGTCATCAATATGAATACTATCCTTTTTGTCAGAGACTTCACCATCCTTATGCACGTCTGGGGTGCTCTTACCACTTAAAACCACCTCATCAGCTTTGGTCAGGTCAGAAGTTGATTTACCGGATTTGGCAGCATCGATATGTAAAGAACCATCTGTAATATCAATTGACTTTACGGATACTTCATCCTTTTGTAAATCAGCACTATCTGTTAAAACACACGCTTGACCTTTATTGCTATCGGGCGTTGATTTTCCAGAAGGTAAGCTTTCCTTGTCTCCTAGTACACTATCGCGATGACCAACATCTGATGTTGGTGTTTCTGAAATTACCTCAACTGTATGAATGTCTGGGGTGTGTTTTCCTGAGCCCAAGCTATCCGTTTCCATAATTGTGCTTTTGATATCAACATCTGGGGTTGCTTTTCCAGATGATAGATCATGTTTCAGATCCGGTGTTATTTTACCCGATGCTAAACTATCAGTATCCATTTGAGTACTGACAGGAGCTACACTACTCTGCATGTCAACATTAACATCAGGTGTTACTTTGCCAGAAGCAAGGCTATCTGTATCTAACTTAATACTGTCGCCTTTGCCAAAATCTGGTGATGATTTGCCAGACTTGTGAATGTCTGGCGTACCTTTTCCCGATAAAACCGGCGATTTTTCCGACTGAATACTTTCATGTTTTTCGGAAACCACGTCTTTGTGGAGTTCTGGCGATGACTTACCAGATATATTATTTACTTCCGGAGAGGCTTTACCAGACTCTATTCCATCTTCCAGATGATTAGTGGCTTCGAATAATACTTCATTTTCAATTCTCTTGCAACATGCCATACTTGACGATTCATCATCTGGAATTGTTGATTCTAAATGCATTTCTTTGGTATGATCTTCAACTTTACTTTCAGTCGATGTTTCAATCTTTAAAGCTTCAGGTTTCATGTCCTCGATTGTCGTTGTAGACACAATGTTAGATTTTTGTGCTTCTTCTACTTTGGACAAATCCCTAACAATTGAATCCGGTGACATCTTTCCATTAATAGTATGAGATATATCAGAAGCAATTATTTTACTTTCGGGTGTTGACTTTTCTGATAATTGTGTTACCCCGCCAACTGGCGTCGATTCCTCTGTTATTGCCATATCCGGAGTTGTTTTTCCAGATTTAGGAGAATCAGCGGTAACTTTTTTAGAATGAATATCGGGGGTTGACTTTCCTGACAATTGCGTTACCTCATCATCAATTTTATCTGCTTTAGTGGCATCTGCCACCAATTTGCCTGATATTGAAACATCAGAAGTGGCTTTTTCAGAACTTGCTTCAATAAGGGTTGCATCGGTCATTGGTAATTCCTCTTTCAAATTATCTGGGGTTGACTTACCAGACTTTGAAACTTCAGGTGTAGCTTTTCCAGATTTGGGCACATCATCCGCTGGAATGTCTTCTAATAATGATTTTTCAGAATGATCATGTTTTGAATCTGGTGTTGATTTACCAGATTTGTCTACTTTAACCTGTTTCTCTTCTGAAGGAGTTTCATGATAATCATGTTTTGAAAGATCTGGTGTTAACTTATCAGATTTATCAACATTAACCGGTTTCTCGTCTGCTGGCGGTTCGGAATGATCATGTTTTGATAAATCTGGTGTTGATTTTCCAGACTTTTCTACATTAACCGGCTTGTCTTCTAAAGGAGCTCCAGAATGATCATCCTTTGCAAGGTCTGGTGTTAATCTACCAGATTTATCTACCTTAACCGATTTCATTTGTTCTGGGGTTTCAGAATGATCATGTTTTGAAAAATCTGGTGTTGATTTCCCTGATTTATCAACATTAACGGATTTCTCTTCTGAATGAGCTTCAGAATGATCATGTTTAGAAAGATCTGGTGTTGATTTACCAGATTTGTCCATCGGTTTTTCTTTTCCCGGAGTTACAATAACAGGTGTAGTTTTTCCAGACGTCGCAATATCAGGAGTACTTTTGCCAGATTTTATTACATCGGGAGTCAATTTTCCTGATTCTTTAGTATCAGTAACCACTTTCTCAGGTACTGCAATATCTGGACTTGTTTTACCGACTTTCAAAATATCTGGAGTTGATTGCCCAGATTTTGAAATATCTGGAGTTGTCTGTCCCGATTTATGATCATCTGGAATTAAATTGTTACCGCTGTCTAATATTGATTGATCAACTTCCTTCATTTCAGGGGTAGTTTTACCCGAATGGGAAATAGGTGTAGATTTTCCGGATTTATCAATATCGGTTTTAAATGCATCTGATGGTGCACTGATAGTTTTAATTTGTTCAGTCTCTAAAATATCTGGTGATGTTTTTCCAGATTTAGGAATGTCCTGAGAGGTAGCCTTAGCAGATTGAAAAATATCAGGCGTAGATTTGTCTGATTTATCAATATTAGATGCCTCTAATGGTGCACTGATAGTCTTACTTTGATTAGTTTCCAAAATCTCAGGAGAACTTTTGCCAGATTTAGGAATCTCGGGAGTTGTTTTACCGGATTTGGAAATGTCAGGTGTTGATATTTCTGATTTTTGGGTGTCCACACTTTCTGATTTAGTAAGTTCGACAGCAGGTTCTACAGCAGGTTCGACAACATCAAGTGTAGTTTTACCTGATTTTGCAACATCTGTAGTTATCAACTCGGATTGTATTGCTTTATTAGCGGCTTCATGAGCAAGCTTTGAACTATCTGGCGTAGCTATGCCAGATTTGGATATATCTGGTGTAGACTTTCCTGATTCTGGAATATCAGGAGTTTCTTTTTCCGAAGTTGCTATGTCAGGCATAGTTGCTTCTGATTTAGAAATGCCAAGTGTTGTTTTACCCGATTTTGACAGATCGGTAGTTGATTTTTCGGACTTTGAAGAATCGATGATTAATTTGTCATGTGAAACGGGTATGTCTTTACCGACCGAAACATCTGGAGTGCCTTTACCGGATTTTTCAATATCTGATGTCAATTTTTGAGATTGGACATCAGTCATAAGCACATCTGTTTCTATAAGTTCAGGAGATGCTTTGCCTGACTTGATAACTTCGGGAGTTGATTTTTCAGTTGGTTCATCCAGCGTTGATTTACCGGACTTTGGCAAATCCGACGATGCATATTTATTATCCATTGCCACCATTGAAGATTTTCTGCTCTCGCTCATCTTATTATCATCATCATCTTGATCCTTGTCATCATCGTAAGATTTAAGATCTGGCTTCTTTTCATCTTTATCCATCTTATCTTTAGTTTCGGGTATATCCTCGCTCTTCATTTTGGCAGAAATATCCGGCTCCTTTTGAAGAACAGATGGAGCATCTTGACTTGATTCAGGACTAGATATTTCAGGTTTGTGAGTATCTTCTTTTCGCAAATCTGGGCTTGACCTTCCCGAACTTTCGGAACTCTTCGGGAACGTTATGGAACCTGGAGGACAAATAACTGTTTCCTCTCCACCATCTTCACTAGACGCAGTTACAAGCATTCGATGTACAGTGCCAGTGTCAACAGCCTCTTCCACTTCTTCCTCGTCTTCTTCGACAATTTCCTCTTCCTTACGTTCCTTTATACCAGAAATCATTTTTGAACTGGCTTCTAATAATTCGTTGCTGGTTTTAATCAATTCGCTAATTTTGCTTTTATTGGAATTGGAGTCGATATCATCCTCCATCTCCTTCAACACTTCGTCAATTTTTTCTTCCTTTATTGGGGTAATTTGCCCTGGCATTTCGGATACGGGCGAGTCCACTGTGGTAATGTGAGTTTCTCTCAACTCTGTCGTAAAGGGCGTGAATGTTGGAAAGGTTGTAATCTCAAGTGGAATTTTTCCTTTAAAATCCTCTAATGGGGCCTCGGATTTTAAAACTTCAGCAACGCTAGCCACAATTTTTGCCACGTCTTGCTCACGTTCCTTAGGCGATTTTCTCCCCAAATCAACTTTATCGATGTAATCGAATGGTGTTGGGCACGGTGACTCAGGGCTTTCTTTAATATTAATTACATCTGGAAGTTCAACGTCAACGTCTTGCACCACAATACTAGTTTCAACTTTCTTATCTTCTTCTTTCTCCTCCAGCACGGATTCTTCTTTGACAGCATCTTGTTTTTCCTCATCCTTGGTGCCATCTAAAATCTTACCAACTTCTTTGGTTACTTTTTCGCAAATAGTTTTGGTTGCATCTACTAATCCAGTTCCTTCATTAATCGTTGTTTCAATTTCTTCAATAATATCGACAGCTCTTTCCTCGATAGTTTTTTCAGATGATTTAATTGGGCTGGTTACTATGTTTATTTCAGATTCTGCTTCAGAAAGTAGTTTTGCATCTTTTTCATCGATAGCAATTGTAGGGCTTTGCACAGATTCTTCAACTGCAGCTTTTGTTTCTTCAACGGTTGCAACTACGGAATCTTTGATGATTGTACCTTTCTCCTTGATGGCCGTAACTTCAGTAGCAACTTCATCCTTGATAGTAGTTTCTACCGTTTCTACCGTCTCAGTAAGATTGTTTATTGTTTTATTCACTTCATCTACGATAGTCTCTTGAATTTCGTCTACTTTCGTTTCCACTTTAGTTTTTTCTTTAACTTCAGTAGTTTGTTCACTAATTGGTTTTTTAATTTCAGTAACTTCTGTGACTGACTCGGTGGTATGTTTCTCTACAGCTTCTACAATTGAAGATTCCTCTACTATTTCATCTTTAATATCATCCCCTTTCTCCTGGTCAAGACCGACATCTGACATTTTTCTGGTTTGATCAGAGTCATTTGTAGTTAAAGGAATTTGCTCTTTTTGTGTTGGTTTTTCATCCACACCACTTTCAACTTTTTTTTTATCATCGACAATTATTGATTCTTGAACTTCTTCAATTGTGTCCTGGGTAATTTCATTAGATACGTCGGTTACCGTCTCAACTTTTTGCCCTACAGTTTCTTGAAATTCCTTTGTTTCAACTTGGATTACTGCAATTTCTTCCTTTGCTTCTTTCGTCACTTCTTCCTTCACATCTTCCTTCACTTTTTCCTTCACTTCTTCCTTAACTGCTTCCTTCACTTCTTCCTTCACTTCTTCCTTCATTTCGGTTTTCACTTCTTCCTTCATTTCTGTTTTCACTTCTTCCTTCACTTCATCCTTTACTTCATCCTTCACTTCTTCCTTCACTTCTTCCTTCATTTCTTCTTTCACTTCTTCCTTCACTTCATCCTTCACTTCTTCCTTCTCTTCTTCTCTTACTTGTTCCTTCACTTCTTCCTTCACTTCATCCTTTACTTCTTCCTTCTCTTCTCCTTTTACTTCTTCCTTCACTTCTTCCTTTACTTCTTCCTTTACTTCTTCCTTCACTTCTTCCTTCACTTCTTTCTTCACTTCTTTCTTCACTTCTTCCTTCACTTCTTCTTTCACTTCTACCTTCACTTCTTCCTTCACTTCTTCCTTCACTTCTTCCTTCACTTCTTCCTTCGTTTCTTCCTTCACCTCTTCTTTCACGTCTTCCTTCACTTCTTCGTTTTCTTCTTTCTTCACTTCTTTTTCTTTTTCTTCTTCTTTTACTTTTTCCTTAATTTCCTCCTTCACTTCTTCCTTCACTTCCTCCTGCACTTCCTCTTTCGCTTCTACTCTTCCTTCTTCTTGCACTTCCTCTTTCGCTTCTACTTTTCCTTCTTCCTGCACTTCTTTATTCACTTCCTCCGCAACTTTCTTTGTTACATCCTCCTTCTCTTCTACCTCTGCTTCTTGCTTCTCTACACTTTTAATTTCTTCCTTAACTATTTCATTTGTCTCTACGATCTCTGGCACAATTTCTTTGTTAATATCAACAGCAGACTTCTGAACTTTACTAGTTTCTTCTTCCACAGCCATTTTAGATTCTTCGGCAATTTGGATATCAACATCTTTTTGCTCCATGCTCGGTTCAACGACGTCTTTGGACACTTCAATCATTTCATCGGAAACAACTTTCTCCCCCTCCTTTTGCTCTTCTTTTTCCGTCTCCATAAGCTCTTGGTTTACTTTTTCTATAAGTTCTTCTTTCACTTCTTCTATGACTTCATCTTTTGCCTCCTCTTTCACATCTTCGGTGCTCTTTTGCACACCCGATTTAGCATCCTGCAGCGCTTCTTTAACAATCAACGTGGTCTGTTCATCCGTGGCCTTTGGATAATCAGCATAATGGTCGGCAACCTCATGGACCGGAAGATCAGCCACTTCGTCTGGTGTTTTAACAATATCCCTGATATGTTGCTGTTTATCTAAGCGAATGCCAACGACGGGAATCGCTTTAACAGGTGGTGTGGAATCGATGCTCTTTGACGGAAGTTGAATGACTGGAATAGATTCTTTTTCCTTTGTTTCTTCCTTAACGTGTTTTTCCTCAATAACCTGGGTATCTTCCTTCTCCTTAATTTCATCCAATGGAATACGTTCATCTTCGGGTAAAGTGGGAGCTGTGGTTGCACCCGACTCAATCGTTGCAGAGAACTTCTCATCCGGTTGAGTACCACTCTCAAGTTTATCAACTTTTTCCTCTGGACTAATTATCTCCTTAGCGAGCTCGATCTTTGGTTCACTAACTTTACGTTGTTTTTCGGATTCTTCACTGTCCCTAGTAAGTTTTTGAATTTCGTCCTCTTGAACCTCCACTTTCTCAATGACCAAATATTCCTCGTCGGTCTTTTCCTCAATAGAAATATTCTTAATCTTTCGCATTTCGGAGTCACTAGTATCCCGTTCTTCACCCTTTCTAAAGACGGCTTCGATTTCTTGCACGACTTCCTGCTCTTCTTGCAAATCCGCTAATTCTTGAGCTTTTAGTTGCTCGAGTTCCTCTTGCGTGAGCTTCGATATGTCTCGTTTCAAATCATCCGCCGTTGGAGTACTTACTGTACTGGAATCAGTTGTACCCTCCTTATCGAGTTTTGCTTTCTTCGCAATGGATTCCGGTTTTTTTCGGA
>JAODGE020014374.1:0-20337 GCA_027574965.2 Ecitophya simulans | reverse complement strand
TGTAGGCGTGGCCTGTTGAGTGAGAATGAGATAACTATATATTGCTCTCTATAGACTGTCAACGTTTTCTGGGGGAAATTCCGGTTAGGGGATTTTACATTGAGTGGACGTCCACTGCTGTCAGTTAACTGGCGGATTTGGTGGTTAGCCCTGGCGGAATACCCCAGAATTCCCCCATAGCCATTATCTAATCTCAAACGTAAAGTAGGGAATCGGGAACCAGAATATTAAAATGATTCAACACCAATGTTGAAAGCGTTGAAAGCAACTTGTCATCATGTTGCGCGATGATGCTCATGCGCACTAATGCTGGTGAGTCAACATCAAACACAAATAAGCTTTTACATTTGGATAGAAGTGTTAAATCTCGATGGTTTGTGATCGGTGGTGAAAACATCGGAAATCGACGTTCCATCAATGGTTCCCATTAAATACAGAAATATTTATTTGGTTAAGTATAGAATATTATAGAATTTTATACAGTTTTGATAGACCATTCCGCATCGTGTGCACACCCGTCGCTACGTTTACTTCAGTGAGCTCAAGTTATGTGGACCGCTGGAATGGTTTGTTATTGTATGCCCACGGTGGACACCAAAGGCACCGAAGACACGATTCTCCACTCAAAAACGACGTTTTGATAGAACTTACAAATGGTCATAGAACCGATAGAACGGATAGAACCGTTGGAACGGTCGAAATTTTGCCCATATTTATTTTGTAATTCTTATAAATTGATAAAGCCATTTTTACAATATATTGACACATTTCTACATTTCAGAAAGTTCCAACACCTCTACTATAATTTTCTCGAAAATAAAACATCGATTTATTTTCAACATCTCTAATGTTGGCGAATTAAACCTGTATATTTGGGTGCATAACTTACGCGTCAAAACTAGACAAATTTTATGTTTTGATAGTGTTGATGTTTTTTCCAAACATTTCTAGAAATATCAACTATATTTTTTCACAACGGTACGTACAGTAACTTAAAATATACTAAATTTACCTTCTGCATAATTTTAATCTCGTTGATGCTAATTTACTTTTATTTTAGGCCGACTTTGCTGCGCAAAGCGGTACATAACCTCAGAAGATGGCTTCAATTCAAGAAAGACTCCAAAGGAAGCGCGAACCACTTGATAAATGGTCAATAAGAGAACAATTATGTTTGTCGTTCGCTGTTGCTAAGGTAGGCGATCAAAACTGGATGTCTGTGAGCAGGAGTCTGAAATCCTTCGGAGAAGGAAGACCTGCTGATTGGTTTCATCAAAAGAATTGTGCTGCTCAATATGGGGCACTACTTGAAAATATTGACACACCAAACAGGAAAAAAAGGCGTTCAGGAGTAGAGGCTTTGGAATCCCCAGCAGACATGATTCTGAAGAAGTTGATTCAAGAAAGGCTACAAGAAATGAAGAAGTTGATGGAGAAAGAGAAGGCAGAATATAAAAAACTGCAGGATGAAATGACTCTACTTAAATCTGGTTTGTTATAATTGTTTGATAGTTGACATTATTATGATACTGTTCTTGTAATTAGGTTCTGTTACTGAAGAACAACTTGATCAAATGTGTAGGGAAATAGATGAGGAAGAAGCACAAAAAGAAAAGGAAGCAATTGTGCATGCACAGTGGTTGAAAGAGCGCGAAATTCGAAAAGAAGAGATTGAAAGGGCATGGAGACCAACAATCAAAATGCCTATGAGTATAGCTCAACAAGGACAAAAACGAAAAGCGTCTGATTCCATAGATTCTATGATTCACAGTGAAACTGAAGGGGAAGCTCGACCGACACCTGAAACACCAACAAAACCGGCGCTCTCACCATTATTAACTAGTTTATTAAAATCTCCTTCACATTCACAAAATGTTGCCACTTCTTCAATATTACATTCGGCAATTACGAGTAATCAGCGACCCGCTAATTCCAACACCAATCCTACAATTGCAAGTTTACTAAATTCATCTGCATCAGTTCAGGTTTCACCTGGAATTCAGCAATTAGTAAGCACTGCAATCGCTCAGGAACCTGCCCAACAGCAGTCACAAAACAATTCCATATCAGATTTACTTGACAATGCAAATGATTTCCCCAATTTGGTGGATGACATCGAGAATACAATTCTTCAAGTCGGCGATGGAGACCTCCCTGAAATCAAGAATGAAGAAGTTGATGTGATTATCAGTGACTTGATTGAAAATGCCGACATTAACAATGATCCGGAAACTGATTTACTTGATGGCGATGACATAATTAGTAATTTGGAGAGTGAACTGGAAGAGTTGGATAATAAAGAAAAGGCAGAAAAGGCTGAACTGGAAGCTGAAAAACAAAAACAGCAAGAACAACAAGCCAAAACTATAGAACCGAAACCGGTTGTCAAAGAACCCGAAATTGATCCGTTTGAGTTTCAAGAAGATCCAGAGTTTGAAGTTAAATTATCTAGAAGCACTACTAATAGTGTGCAAACAGTTGCAACTACAACTTCTACACCATCGGAACCTCCGATTGAATCGCCAGGAATAGAATCTTCAGCAGATAGTGAAGAAGTGATGACAGAGCAGTTTGAAGAAGATAGCAGCAGTGTTGGAACAAATGCAGCTACTGAAGAAATTAAGAAGGAGGAAGTTTCTAGTATCCCGGCAACGGGACCGGAGGCTGTTGGAGGCGTGGAGATTGTAGAGGTTGTTGTAATGGATGATGATGATATTAGTAAAGAGTTGGATAAGTCGCAAATTCAAGACATTGTTCATTCTTCTACCAATACCACTACAATCTGTGCCAAAGCAATTGACGTTACATCCGAAGTCAAAATCAAGGACGAACCAGTAGAGGAAAATGCGACCGTGGAGGAAAAGAATGAAATTGGTGAAAATGAACCTATCAAAGTTGAACCTATTACGGAGGATGAAACTGAAGATGTCTCTGAAGACAAATCAAAATTAAAAGCAGAAGATGCTGTTGAGAAAACTGAAGTTTTGTCAGAAAATGAATTACACGAGGAGACGGCCGATCCAGAACTGAAGATAAAACGCGACACGTTCACGCCTGACTATCGTGAAGACATATATGACGAGACAATAGAAGTGACGAAAATTGATAAATCCAAAAAGAGAGATTATTCGAGAACGAAAAAGAAGGACGAGTCCGATTTTGATATTTTATTGGCGGTGGAACAAGAGGTAAGTGAAACCTTGGAAGAGGAAGTTGATAGTTCTTCTGAGCAAGAAGAAATTAAGAAGCCTGTGGCGATTGCAACCGAAAAGACAGAAAACGATGCATCCCATAGTCCATGGACCGAAGAAGAGCCGGAAGTCGAACCTGAACAGGAACAAGAACAAGATACAAGACCAAATACTCGAAGGTATTCCACGCCAGCGACTCCGATTGATTCAGTGCCAAATTCTCCGGCGAGCTCGTACTTTGAAGACGATCGGGATTACAGGAGTTGGAAGAAGTCGTTAATGTTGGTGTACAGTCGCCTGTCTAATCACAAATATGCGTCGTTGTTTCAAAAACCCATTACGAACGAACAAGCGCCAGGTTATCATAAGTTAGTAAAACGTCCGATCGATTTAAGTACAATTAAAAAGAATATTGAAACTGGAGCTATACGGACGACAGCCGAATTCAAACGTGATTTGTTATTGATGTTTAACAATGCTATTATGTACAACAAGACGAACGATACCGTATATAATATGACTATGGAGATTCAGCAAGAAGCCGTTGAACAAATCAGGATTTTATTGCAAGCCCAGATGGATACAGCTGCGCCAGCGCGAAGGGAAACCAGAACGAGCGAAGGACCTGGAAGTAAACGAAAACGAGACTCCGAAAGTCTCCAAGTTCAAGTGAAAAGCAAAAAACGGAAGGAGGACTAGTATGTTTATATGTTTATGTATTAGATCTATTACATTTAAAGTATTATATTGAGTACTTTGTCAATTTCGGTTATATTAATTTTTCATTTGAATTGGTGTAATCGCTGCAAATTTATGGGACCTGTGCAGCAAGTCACGCGACCGTGAAATCAGTAATGTTAATTTCTATTACACATATTTATAATTACGAAAATGTTGCATTTGCTCTCATATAAAACAATATAAAGTAAATATTTGAATCGACTATTATCTCCAAGGTTGTGCTGTTTGCGACACGCAAACTGACCATTTATAGCTGCCAATTCTGGGGTAATTTTCATTCAAGTTTAATTTTGCAAACAAAACTATTTGCGCATGAGGTAAGCAAATTGTACGCAGAAATGTTGGGTTAAAGTACATTCCAATACGACCATGTAATGAAAACAAATTTTATTGTATAAAAAGCTGGCTGAGCTATAAGACACTAGGATATCGCAAACAATTCGTTTAGGATTTTTTAGTTTAGATTTTTAATCCTTCCGCCAATTCGCTGTCCTTGTACTTCTTCCTGTAAGAGCCACTCGGGTCGTACTTTTCTTCCAATTGTTTCCACCAGTCGTCTTCGTTGTCGATCAGGTGACGGAGGACCGTGCGGCTGCCCTCCCTTTGCTTGTCGCTGCACTTGCTGCATTCGGTCTCGATGGCGTCAGGCAAGACCTCTAAAAATTCCACAGACATATTTATTACCCACTGTGTTCCTTGTCTCAACTTTGACTTTCCAAGGCGACGCATTAAGTATTAAGATAATCCTGTCGACCTTGATTCTGTTCTCATGGTACATTAGAGCGACATATGCGTCAGAAGTGATAAAATAAGAAAAAAAATATAACTTACTCTTTAGTTCGGCTCCATCGGGACTGCAGTTACCCTTTTCCAACAAACAATTGACGTAGTTCTTCAGTAAACGCTTGTTTTTCAGGATCTCTTGCAGATCAACGTTGTCGTACTTGGTGGTGTACTTTTCGTTGGCGGGGGCGGCGTAGGCGACCACTGCCGCAGCAGCAAACAGAGCGAGCACACAAAGACCTTTCATGGTTGGCACTTTTACACTTCTCGGAATGTGTGAAGTCTTCTAATCACGCAGGTGCTTTTATACCGCGAGCAAAACGCCGCGCGAGAGTGGGGTTCATGCGAAATGCGTCACTTATTATATCGTCTCGACAGCAAAAGGTAATTAATTATATTGAAGTCCGGAGTGGTGCCATCAGTTCAACACGCAAAAACAAACGTTTTTTAATATACCAAACGAGGTAAAAGTTAATTCGACCGACGCATCATCAAAAATACTCCTCAATTAAATTGCGAATGTTCAGGGTTTTTTTCATATTTTGCAATATTTATTATGGAATAGAAATTGACAGGTAATTGCATTGACGAACTCTAGATAATTGCCAACCATTTATTTAATTGTGTACGGCCATTTATTGGACTGCATTAGCAGAAATGCAAAACGTCAGTTAGTTTAAGTGCAATTCTTCGTAAAACCACACATTTGCTTTATATATTTGTACAATTGAATTTGTCGTTGTACGACAACTTTAAAAGTTAACCTTTGGAGCGAAATATTTAACTACAAACTACTTTTCTATTGACAAGTCTGCGACAAATTTGTTAGGCTTGAGCTAATGAGTGGCATATAATCATTATATTCTTAAGTAGTATAATCACATACTTTTTTCAAGAGTGCTTGAAAAGTATTCATTGTTTGTATGAGGCCAAGGAAAAATGCACGTAAATATACAACTTCAGAACGGAATCGTTATTCACGCATTGTGAAGATGTGTCAATGCAAAAACTAAATGTGCTAATATTAACTAATTAGGATCAGAAAAGTACCAATATTGCGCTAGAACTAGCCATATTCTGAAGTAAATTTAATTGTTGAGTAATTGTAAAAGAACATTAGAATGTGTCTAGGAAACAAACATTTAGGTATTAAAATAATCTTTGTGTAAATAATTTAATCAAAAGAAAAAACGAAATAAATTCACACAATTTTGATTTTTTGTTTGTAATTCCATGTATGTTAGCATTATAAATTATAGTTAACATGCAATCGACAAATAATGTTCATAATTTAAACGTGCTTTAATAAAAGAGTATAACCTTTCACTAAATGTGCTTTATCCCATGTTTTTTGTACTTTTAAGTTTTAAGTTAAAATTCAATTTCTATAATTAAATGACGATTAAATCTACCGGTAACCTTTTAAATTGGATGCGTTTGACTTCATTTCTGGGTTTCCGTATAAGTAGCCATTCATGGAGAATAATTCATGCTTTTGAAAAGTGCCGGCAGCCAAGCAGCACCGGAACCTTGGAAAAATCGCTGATATTCAATATTAATGAACAACGTGATCACTCGACACGCACGCAGAGGCGACGCGCTCGCCGCGTATTAATTGTTGATAATTAATCGACTTCATTAAAAGTAATTCATTAACACTTTCAATTGTCTAATTATGTAATTCCAATGAGCTTTAATCCATTTATGCCAATCATAAATTAAATCAGCTGGTGTTGGTCTGACGTTAGAAACTAGTAGTTCAATTGTGAAACGAAAAATTAAATATTTATATGTATAGAAATGGATTTTGCATTATATTCAAATATTTGCTGCAAAGGCTAACAACTTATTGTATTGATTGAACACAACGATTGCATAAGAGCTAGAGTTATTTCTAAAATATGAAATACTTTATAGCAGAATGTCTGATTTAATATATTGCATACCAAGGACAGTAATAGATCAAAATATGGCACCAAATTGAGAAATTTTTAAAATTCGGTCTAAAACTTTCATTATAATATATTCAACATTAATAATGTTAATAATTTATAAATATTAAATAATGTTTGCAAGATTCTTATCGATCATTAGGGAACATAATATAAGGGAGGGAATAATGCATTAACTTTCAAAAATGTATCAGTCGATAACATTTTCTTTTTTGGTCACAAAACAAAAATTTAAAATGTGGCAAAATATTTTAATTTTTCCAGTGATCACCCTGGCAGATGAAAACTAAACAACAACGTATGACAATATTGACATCGACGTAATATTGAAAACTAAGCGATTGTTAAAACACTACGTAAATGGCTTGTTGAACAAAGACAGTTATAGTCCAGACGCAGCCAAGCTTAAAATTAAGTTTTATGTTTGTGTTTACGCTTATAAAATCAGATAATCAATAAATAACAAGTTAATAAATAATTTTTATAATCCAATCTGCCTATTCTAAGAAAACGGCATCTTAAACTGTAAAAACATATTTATATTACGATCTCATTTGATTAGTTATTACATTGATGGAAACAATTTTATAAAGTATTTCAAAATTTACGTGAAGCACTCGAAACAGATTGTAAGAAATGCAGCGATATTTAAGAGAAACGCGCGTTTCAAGTTGTTGTCCACATACACGAGAAGGGACCAGCTATTCTGAGAAGCTCAAAGGCAAATACGATCCGAACAGCGATTTTGAACGTCGATTGTGCAAGAGGCTCGAAGCCGGTGAAATCGACACTCAGCACCGATGCGCAGCCGAGTAAGCGGCGCAATCAGAATGCATTTTTATAATGACACATAAATCGTTGTTATTAACACTCACACGCAACACACTAAAAAACACGAAGAAGATAAAATCTCGTTTTTTTCAACGTTACCTTGTTCGGTCGCACCAAGTGCCGATGCACTGGATGCACCTTGAATGCACCTACATTCAACCTACACGATTTCCCTCCAGAGTCGAAGATCCACTCAAAACACCAATGTTCCAATGAATTAAATTCAACCTTCTTAAGATACGTGCATATAAAAAGAGACCTGACTCAAACTAAGCCAGTTTTTAAGATGTTTACGCTTAAGTTAGCTGCAAGTTTCGTGCTCCTGTGCGCGATGGTGCAAGGGCAGAAAGCTCCGTCAAAGTTTGATAATATTGACGTTGATTCTGTGTTAAATAATAAGAGATTGCTCAAGAATTATGTCGATTGTTTGCTTGGGACTAGAGTTTGTACGCCCGAAGGCGCCGAAGTAAAAAGTAAATATGCTTTTAGAAATTTCTCAAATTGATCAAATATTTCTACCTCCTTGACATTAATTTGTGGTTTAGGACTTTTGCCGCAATCAATAAAAACGGAATGTGCTGACTGTTCACCAAAACAGAAGGAAAACTCTAGAAAAGTCCTGCATTATTTCCTCAATAACGACGCCGATTACTGGGAACGATTGGAAAAACTCTACGACCCAACCGGAGAATATAAAAAGCGGTCCTGCGAGAGAGCCAGACGCGATGGATTGACAACAGCAAAACGCTGCAAATGATTGGAATTCATTAAAACTGAACTTCAACTGCATGCGCAACAAATTAAATTGTCAGTGCAATTAAGTTAAATTGCCAATTTTTAGGTTAGTCATCATTGCTTTTTGCTCCGAGCAGTTAAAATAATAACATATATTTGTATCGTTTTTCTCATCGAATGTTCCTGACTCACCTTTATAGATGTATAAATAACAAATCAATCGAATTAATGTCAAAACAAAAATGAATGTTTAGAACAAAAATTAGGATAAAACTGAAACAAGGTTTTGGTTTCATTGTCCATCTAATAAAAAAAAATTTCTGTTTGTGCACCAAAAAACAGGCTTGTTTTCACTGCTAGCTGTACCTAAATTAGCACTTTTTGTACAACTACTTTTTTTCACAGTGAGTAGTTAAACAAGTGCACTTTGTTTGCTGCTACTGCGTCACTATGCGCTTGTCACGTTCCAACCGTCTTTTCACTGCGTGACGCATGCGCATCGAGACGCGTCACACTGTGCGTCGACTGCGTTAGTACGACGCGTGATAGCTTTCATTACTTTGTTTTATATGAATATTGCATTTAGTACATTTAATTGTTCTTGATTTGCGCCCAAAGAAAAAAGTTGTTTGCAACATGTGCATGAAGGCTTTTTAAGCCCTCGCCTTGCCTACGGCTTGTGTTCGAAAGTTTCGCTCGTGCAAAAAACACCTGCTTTACGTCCTAGTTGCAAAAACTACTATTGAATCTTTGGATAAAATTGTAGGTTCTAACTCTTGACTAGCGTCACATAGAGGTCTTATTTCAGATCAAAATACAACGTAAATTCTGTTTACACCTGCGAACAAAACGGTTAACGTCATAAGAAACCGCCGGCGCAAGAGAATTTTCATGTTCATTGTGTCTTGAACGTTCTGTCTTCATGTTTGCACGATGTTTTTAATTTGTCCGTTGTCTGGTTCCAATGCAGTGGTCCTTGACATGAGCGCGTGACGTATTCGACGTCATTTAACTTTCCAGAACAAAAATGATCGCAATATTTAGTCAAGTGAATCAAACAGAAAACAGCAGCGATAATAACATTATAGGAAAATTTGACAACCAAATCTGACTTCTAGAATATTCGAAGTTTGCGTTCGAAATGATAAAAACGAATGTCTGACTCACTGACCTTAATTATCATTCCTTCACTATGTAAATATCTTAACAGGTACGTAGTGATCAATTAATGTTTACTGTTTTTCTAGAATAGATTATAATGCGTTTGCATACAGCAATTGCTTAAGTTACACAACTCGCAGTACCTAATGAAAGATAAATGCCGTATGCTTAACTATGACAAGAACTGTGATCAAGGTTATTGGATTCGCTATGTTGATGCGTTGCAATCATTATAATTTTTATCGTTTTTAAGAAAATTACGTCAATTTTTACAATTATTGCCCAAGCATTCAGCGCACGCAGTCATTTGCGCTATTGTTAACAAGTTTCTGCGAGAAAGTTTGGGTGATAATGCCAGTCAACCATTCCACGCGCCAAAGTTGTGTATTCCAAGCGCATACATGTAAGTTATTTTATTACATCTTAGACCAGAAACCATGCATGTTTGAAGTAATTTATATTGACATTTACGAGCATGTAATGATTGTGAATGCAAGAACAATTTAAAAATTGAACATGCAGCGGCATCTGTATTACTATAGTAAAACTAAATACCACCAAGATAAAACGTAAGAAATCTGTACAATAATTAGACACATGTCGAATAAGTTGAATATTAAATTATATAATTTTGAAAGAATTCCGCATGAGCTGTTAGTTGCGGTTCACAGACTACTAGAGGAAATAAATTTATTTCGTTTTGTCGTCTACAAAAGCATAGAAAAGTAATACACATTTCAGATGATATTTAAAAAAATAATTTTGAACTTCATGTCTGCTTGCAAGTTTTCGTAAGTGTTTACTTATACTAGTTATAGGTTTAATTAAGTTGATGCAATCAGATATGAACAGTTCATTATTAATTATAAATTACCATATTATTTAGATGCGATGTCTCATGTAAGATTTGCACTGGCTAACAAAAGAAATTCATGAATTTTAATCATTTCTTTGCGGTGACAAAGTTATGAGTTGCCATTTCTTACTGTCTTAATAAATTTTACTATAAAGTATATATTTTTGTCAAAAGCAAAGATCTTGTTTGGTAAAATATAGAAATAATTTGCAGAGTGCGATTATACCTTATACAATGACTATTTTGCAATTTAAACATGATTTTTTTTTTGATCGCATGTAATTTAGTTGCAAAATTTTTTTGTAATATTATTATATAATGCTAATGCAGATGTTTACTTGTAGAATGTAATTCTTTAATGATTTCCTTTTGATTAAATGCAATTCAATGCAATTCAATTTATATCAGATATAAAAACAAAGGCGTTTGGGAAAACCGAGTGCAGTTTTCATCTTTACGTCAAGTAAAAATTATCTCATATTGTTTTACTTTGTTTTGCCATAGCCGCGATCATGGTACGTTTAATTATATTATTTGCGCTAATGGTAGCCGCGCACTGCACCGTGGCCGAAGAGAAAACTTACACCACAAAATACGACAACGTTGATCTTGACGACATTGTCACTAACGAGCGTCTACTCAAGAACTACGTAGATTGCCTCCTGGAGAAAGGTTCATGTACACCAGACGGGCTAGAATTGAGAAGTAAATATAATTGTTCAGTATTTGATGTAAACATTTGATTTGTACATTTTTGTATGTTAATTTTATAGAAAACATGCCAGATGCTATCGAAACTGATTGTAGCAAATGCAGCGAGAAACAGAAAGAAGGTTCGGAGAAAATCATTCGCTTTTTAATTGACAACAAGCCAGAACTTTGGGCTCCTCTGCAAGAAAAGTACGATTCTACCGGGAGTTACAAAGCAAGATATTTGGCAAACAAAAGTGACGTTTCTGCGGAACCAATCGTTCTTTAAACCGTTCATAGAAAGTATTTTTCCTATGCATACGGCGGTAATTTAAATATAATTGATAGATAATATAGAATAATGATCTAAAATTGAATTCACCTTGCTCAAGGAGACCCAGTCTACCTTGAACTATGCACTATTTGGATGCGTGCATATTTATTTTAAAAACCGTAGTTTAAACGAGCGTCTTCTCACTTGTAAAGTTCGAAAGCAAACGTAAATGTGCATTTGATGTTATAATTTCTATACAAATATGTATACATTAAAGCCAAGTCATATACTTATATTTTTTGTTACTTTCTTTTATTTAAACCGCGTTAATAGCAGTGTTCTTTTCAAAAGAGAAGTGGAAACTTACGATCCCAAATATGATAACGTTGACGTGAAAGCCATTGTAGAGAGTAAGAGATTGATGTTAAACTACGCTAATTGTTTGTTGGAAAAAGGTCCATGCACTCCAGAAGGCAAGGCGTTGAAAAGTAAGTCGTTACATTTGCATATCAAATATATTAGCCACATTTTCACTCACAAGACACCCAAGAGATCAGGTGATATATTTGGACACAACAAAGAAAGTTATATTATTTGCTAATACTTGTCTTCACACTTAACATAACGTTTTAGTGACTCATGCTGATGATATAAATATATTTATACTTCTATTTACATTTTAGCGTATCTACCTGATGCGATGCAAACAAACTGTGCAAAATGTTCAGTGAAACAAAAGGAAATTAGTGGAATTGTGCTGGGGCATTTGATTCATAGTTATAAGGATTTATACATTCAGTTGGTTGACAAATATGATCCAGACGGCACTTTCAGAAAACAAATGGAAGGTGACGCCGAAGAAGATGAAGAAGAAGACGAGGAATAAATTTTGTATTTAACGTTTTGTCTGAAATGTTTGGCTTTAATATCATATTTTTATTCCTTCGGTTTTTGTCTTACTGTATTGCAATAAACGCTTAAAATTCTTGCAACTCATTAATAATCTTAATTATCTATAATAATTGCAATTGCAATGACGCCTTCGTAAAAACCTAATTACTTAGTGGCGTGAGAATTCATGCAATCCGATTAGAGAAGTAAGTACGATGCACAGTGTTATGATGTCACACACGCACATTAAATAATTTAATAAGTATGCCATTAAAAATATAAGAAATAAACACTAGCTTACGTAATACCATTAACTGATTTTATGTTCCACATAAATCGTGATTTTAAAAGCAACAAATTACATATTCTATTGTTTTGACCATTAATTAATGTATTTCCTTCCGCTTACGAAATCATTACACATCATTAATTGCAATGCGTGGTTCTAATATTTTTAGAAGAATTAATTATGATTGACATTTCTAACTTAGGTTTTATTAAAGGTGATAATTATTTGAAGGAAGCTTTCCAGGAAGACTTAATGAATTTGTTTCTTGGTACTGTTTGGTTAGCCGGAAATTGTCTTGTTAATAAAAGAATACTTTGCTAAATTGCGTGCAGTTAATCTTGATTATAAGATGCATGAGCACGTATGAATTTGGTGTTATTACTACATACCAGAAATTGGTTTCACGCCATAAACATGATTATTTTAAAAATAAATTATATTGTAAATTACTAGTAGGTGACTTGATAGTTGTTTATGTTTTGAGATATTTTAATTTTATTTTTACCTTAAAATTTGAATTCATAAATTTTTATTGAAGTTAAAAGATAATTGAATGGCTAATAATTTATTGTCATGATGAATGATGAATGAAATGTGCAAAATATTTAAATGCCATTCATCTTTAATCACGACATTATCATATTTATCTCAATCACAGCTTCTCTTGTTATTTTTTGCAGTGACCTGGTAACGGCCACGCAATTTATGTGATTGTTTTCAACACAAAGCTTTGCATGGATGAGTTCAACCTATCTCGCTACATCCATAAGCACTCGTTTCTTTTTTTTTTTTCACCGAAGATCCTGACTTAAATGTCCGCTGTCCAACGCGTTAGTCCATTGTCTTCTTCGACGCGAAGGTTGCAATCTCTTGCGGCTTACATGTTTAGCCTCAAGTCAAGCAACGCATTACTGGCTTACCTGGCTGAGCACAGCGCAGTCTTGACGCAGACCTGGGCCCGAGTGTTGTTTACGTTCGCGTTGCTCCTACCGGCTCCTACCAAATACCATCGCGCACCAAATCGACCGCAGTAGTTTGAGCGAAACGCACGTCAGGATTAGTAACGCACGAAATTCGAATATCTAATCGCCCAGTATTACGTTGCTACAGACGTAAGAACCGCTCAATTTAAAAACTAATCAATTTTGGCCATCAGTGGTTCAGAAAGACAAATAGGATAGCTTTTTCCAATCAATCTAAATCGAAGGTTGAGTTGAAATAACTAGTTAAAAGTCGTAAGTGGCCATGCGGTTATACACCTCGCTGAGTTTGTGGTTTGTCGCGTGGTTGCTTCATCTTGCCAACGGCCAAAACGCGCCCGCACCTCCGCCAGGAGGATACTACACCACACGATATGATCATCTCGACATCGAACACATCCTGAATCAGAAACGTCTTGTGCACTATTACGCCGAATGCCTTCTAGACAGGGGACCTTGCACGCCGCAAGGAATCGAGTTCAAACGTATGTACGACTCACAATCAATGCAAACACACGCACCATGCCGAACACAGCGAAAAGCCGACTTTCACTTGTCATAAAAAACACACGATTGCATTAACGTACAGCAGAATTATCGAATTTGTAAAAGTATATTCAGAGACAAAAATTCTTTACATGTACATTAATTGGTTAAAGTAATAATCTACTTGGAAATTGCTTGCAACCACATTGTCAGGCTTATTACTCCCTGTGCAAGCTCAAGAATGCAACGGCAAACTTCTTGGACTCACAATCAGTGAGTAAGTCCTACTTTCATGTCCTCATTAATTACAACGGTTCTGCATCTGCAATATTGCTAACGTGATTAAAGTGCCCATGAATTGCATTCTTAAACGAGGCTAACCTGGCTGTCTCAAGCGACATTCAAGCATCGTGACTTATACAATAAAGTGAAGCAAAATGTCTAGTCAGAAATGACAACTAATCGAGCAGTTAATTTAATTAAGTCTAAAATATTGCAACTTCCCGATATATTCACCAGTTTTCTAGTCAGTTAACATGTTTTGCAATTGGAGTATAATCTATTTTTTAAACTAATTAAACATACCGATGCAAATATTTTGCGCACATTCCGTGGTAATTTCTCTTTACTATTTTACTTTGCGCTGGCGCGTTACAATGCATTTGCAATAGGGAGTTAATAATGTGAATTAATCATTTGCTTGGAGTTAAATGTAAGCAAGTAACCTTGAATGATTCATGGCGTATTAGTATCGGTGTGTAAGAATAAATATTCTATTACAGGTAGGCATGTACGAGGTGAATTTAAAAAGTGTAGCAAATTAATTTGAATTATTTATTTATTCATCAATACACCTGTGCCAACGTTATTTATAATCCTCAAAGCACTTTAAAATAGTAGTTTTTGCAACTAATGCATGAAAGAGGTTATTTCTAAATAAGGCATGAAAAGCCTTCACGCACGTGTTGCAAACAACGTTTTTTTGTGCAAATTGATAACAACAAAATGTAAATACAATATTCATATAAAACTAAATAATGAAAGTTCTTCCTGTCGCGTGGCACTAGAGCAGCGTGTCCAGCGTCAATACGCATCACTCGCAGTCACTACGCGCGAAGAAAAAAAGTTGTAAAAAAAAGCACTATTTTACGCACTGCTCACGTAACGGTGGCTCATTGTCAAATCGAATCAGTGTTTTTGTCTGATATTGACGTACTCGAGCGTTCGGTACGCTTTTTATCGTTCACAGTTTCTTAAAGAAGTACCAAAGCACAAAAATCAAAAATATTAGCCATTTATTAACGGAACATTCAATCTAGCCAAACTTGTCGACATAAGTGGGGCACATGAGTAGCTAAATAACGCCACAAAAGAAATCGAAAATTGAATATACATAATCCGGAAATTTGCGATACTTTAGGATCAAACCTCGTATATGAAAACATTTTATATTTTGTTAGCATTTATTGTCATTGTTAATCCGTTGTATAAATATAGGATTTACAAAACCTAGTTTGTTTTTCTTTATCTTTTAGTGATTGTCTATTGTTTGCCTTTTTTATATTTATACTTCATTCAAAGAATTTCATAGATTGTATAGACTGTGCAATTAAATCATATTGAATGATAGTTTATATACATATGGGTTATATGTGATTAGATAATTTTTAATGGATATAAAATAGAATAACTGACTTGAAAGATCTTCAAAAATTAATTAACGCCTACCAATTATAGCGTTATTTAAGCGGTAAACTTGAATTTGTTAAATGTTTCTTCATCATTCTCAAAACTATTAAGCAACAAGTAAACCGTCTTGTTCTGCATCTCATTATATTTAACCTCTGAGTAATTGACAAATTGACACGCGAAGAAAGTTTTAAGTCATCGACTATACTTACGGGATAAACATTATATTTACTACTTGTGCACCAAAAAAAACAGACTTTTTTCACCGCGAGCTCGCTTTGTAAGCTTCGCTCGTGCGAAAAAGATCATATTCAAGCGCTCGTTGCAAAAACTACTGCTACTGCACTAAGAAATTTTCAATTAGGATAATAAATAAATGCGTGTAAAGATTGATAATCAAGTATTTGACTGAATCTTTTTATGAATGTAAACACGACACGAACAAGTTGACTGTCGCACCAGAATACAAGACTACTAGTACCTACCTACTAGTACAAAACTTGCAAACGCGATTTTGTAACAAATTGCATCATGAAACGTTTACATTCCAATTACAATCAATTTGTAACTTCTGTATGAGTTTTTATTTCTGTGCCGACATTTTTCTGAATAGTGACGTATTATTATATGTTTATATTTTTATTGTTTGCTAGACACGCAATACGCTGGCACACGTAACTGTTTTTTACAAAATTATGCTTCATGGTACAATAGTATATGATAAAACCACAATCAAATGGATAAAATGTTTAGTGCACAACGAATAAACAATGTAAATGTGAACAATTTAAAAACATGTTTAAACTAACACATAAACGACAAAATGGGCATAAACGTTTGGTTTTCATTTAATTGCTGGTACATTTATATTAATTATTTCTAATTTTAGTATTGAGTGTCGACGCTGACGTCAACACATGTCACATCATCGGAAACAACGTTTGATGTGCATCTAATAACGGACTTTTATACTGTCTTATCTACTTTGTAGTGAACTTGCGGAAAGTCCAAATAAATGATCGTTTAAACAAGTTCTAAATAACTTTTATTTAACAATCAGGTTTTTAAAGCTAATTGATTATTCTCAAAATATGTACTTATTGTCTGATTTTGGAGAATTCACAATCAACTAATAAGTTCATTCCTTGCAGTAAATTACTGGTAAATATTTTCAAACTTTATAAACGTTTATGTTTATTTTGACAAATGTTGTTGACTTTTACAGTCACGTTGTGGCCATGCAAAATTAAGATGTTTAACCAACTAATTTAAGTGCCTTCAACAATGAAAACTTAAAGTTGAATTTTTGCGAAATGTTACGATGCCGTCATTTTTGGTAAATATTTATACAATTTCCAAATTTTTGTTTTTAGAAAATTATAAATAATATTTAATTTTAAAATTAAGTATTTCTACCTATGCAACAAATTATTGTGTTTTGTCACTTCCGTTTACTTTATTATTCCGATTAATTAGATGTGATAAAACGTACCGACAATGTTCCGCTATATTCAGCTATATTCGTGCTCACTACTCTAGTATCCAACATACGCACTTTCACATAAATTCGCATTATCGACTCATTCCTGCTTCCTTTTTAACGACTATAATCGTCGTATAAAATACACCTTTCTGTAAAATCTTGTGTAACTCTGTATATCCACGTCCGGACATGCAAAGAAAAAAAGAACGATGAATTTAGCTCAGAGTAATTTTAATTTAGGTACTTTGTACTATTTGCTTTCATTATTCAGGTAACAATTATTCAGACGGTTTACAAACCAAAATAATAAAAAAATGTGAGTCAATGTTTGAAAAATTACCTGACGCCAAGCTTAATTATGATTTTGTTTTGTATTTTGGTTGTAAATATCGTGGCCATATGATTATTAAAAAAGCGTCCATGTCAAAATGTGCTCCATTATGATCTAGAAATATGATCTTCAATATTTAGTGCAAATGTCCATCTCTAATTTATCTACAAAGCAAACACTCGAGACCACCAAATATTATAACTAAACAGGTTTCTGGTTAATAATCCAAATGATTTTTTAGATATTCTTCCTGAAGCATTAAGAACTAATTGCATGCGATGTTCGGAGAAGCAGCGTTTCGTGACTCTAAAAAGCATCAAACGATTGAAGAAGGAATATCCCAACGTGTGGGCAGAATTGGCAGCCATCTGGGATCCTACCGGAGAGTATGTTCAAAAACTTGAAGATTCACTCAATAGAAAAACCAACCGTTCGCCCGAAGTTCTGCAATCTGCAACACCACCAAACCAAGTAATGCTTAATGATATAAACTCGCCGAAACCATCGCAACCATTTCCAATCATTACACGAGTCGGTGATGATAGTAATTTGAACATCAATGTCGTGCAAAACGTTCCCGAAGTTTTGCCCACGGCAAAACCTCTAATAGAAACTGTTGCAAACACCATCGCCAATAAGCCTTTAAGTTTCTCGTCAACGACAGTCCAACCAGTCGTAATCATATCAACGACCGAACCAAGGCCAATTTTGTCGTCAACTACCCTAAATTCAAACCAGCAAGGTGCTTCTACACAAAATATTCTGAGTAATTTACATACCATCAAAACAACGACGAAACGAATCATAACTACAATTCTTCAAGATAGACCAACAACAACCAATCGTATATCGTATAATTATGACTTTGCGGTAACAGTAAAACCACTTCATCAACTTCCAATGACTGGAATAAACATGGTCATAAAGGGTGTGAACACAATCATCCAACCCATCTCAGACATTGCCGGCAGAGTTATTTCTGCGGGCACTGACATAGCTGGAATTGTTTTGAATGCTTTAGGTGTGAGAAGAACATATTAACTCGGGACGCTCGAGAGCTTAATAAGAATACGTCTATATCTAATGTTTTATTCTGATTTTAAACTAAATCAATTTTAAAATATATATAATAATCTTAAAATTACTAACAATAAGGTCAATATAAAATATAATATATATTTGTCGAATAGCTTGCTTGATATTTTTGTAGCAAATGCTTACAGCTTTATTCATAAACCACTGTCAATTTAATTTAAGTGATAAATATAAACGTACTCGTATAGTATATCTTTAGCCGTCTTCACCTTAAGCATTTTTTATTGTTATTTTGATTGTATTTAATTCGTACAAATTGTAAACATTGACATTTTCAATATTGCCATTGCTACATAACTTTTTTAAAATGTTGTAAATTAAAACAATAAAAATTAAACTAAAAATGGTTTGTATTGCAAAATATTATCCGCCAGTCATTGCAATAATTGGCATTGAACTTATGTGCAACTTTTTAAATATTTCCTAATATTATATAAAACTCAAAATTTTTAATTGAATAAAGAATTAATTGCGTATTTCCTGTTGCATTATATAAGCGTGTAAGCATGTTGCGCTACTATCGTAAGCAATACAAAGTGTAATTCCAGATTAGTTTTGGTAATATTGTTAGTCATTTGTGTCATGATTAAAATGTACAACGTTGGGATTAATTCTAAATATGTTTTCTTATGACGCACCGTAAAAAAACAAAGAAGAAAAGATCGGAAATCACCACACACACATATGAGATAATTACGAATTTAATAGCTACTACTCACGGCTTACAGTGAGCACATATGGATTGTACGCATATTCTAAATGCCCATAATCACAAATAAATACAATTTATACACACATATACACAATAAATAAAATTTTCAGGTGCATGACTTAATGTTAAAAATTGTGTCAAGGGGTTAAAAGAGCATACTGTTTTTTTTAATGTTAATAGATAGCATTGCTGCGTCATCTATCCTTGGCTTGCGATACGTATGAATTTTTATCAAAACATTTATTTTATTAATATTTCTTGATGTCATATTCTTTGATTTTTTTCTACGAGTTGTTTTACTAAGGGTGTGTTATTTATTTTTGCCTCTATTTGCAGCCACAAGTTTCTTTCTGATGCTTTCTTGTCTCATAATGTTACGATTAAATTATATAAATTTGAAGTAACAGATTAACAAATTTATTGAAGCTTGAAAGCTACAAATTTGACTCAATTTTGTTGTGACAGTTTTAACCCACGTGAGTGCCATCTGTGAACTTCCCCGTAACATATATTGGCAGTTGGAGTTTTGCTCGACAAGTCGTGCATCTTATATGATATTATCTGTGCTAATAACTTCATGTCTTTGTCATGTCTGTGTCGGTCTGCGACAATAATTATAGGCTGGCTTTGTTGCATAAGAATGAAGTTTGCATATAAATAAAGAGACGCTTTTTTTATAGTTCGCAATGTCACTTCAAAGTCAAAGTCAGAAAATATTCCAAGTGGTTATAAAAAAATCAATATTCGAAGTATCAATTTCCAGTTTTTTTATTGCTAAGATTAACATTTTTGTAGTTATAGCAGATAACGGTTTAACGAAGAGATAAAAACTTGTTAATTTTGAATTATACTTGTACGTTTTTATTAAGTTGGGCAATTTTTGGTGTATGTATTATGTTCTTCAGTAATAATATATATTTTGATAAAATGCTGTTTGTGTCCAGTCTATAAAAAATTTATTTTTTGAAAATTTTAGGTAAATAATAGTGATTACGTTTTGGAACAAACATTAGAATGAATGAAGTTACTACATATCTCGTTCATGCTTAAACAAACGCCGACACAGAGTAATATACAAATATACTATGTAATACCACCTATATTACAGTAAATTTGCGCAAGTTTTTGTTAGTACAACAATATATTATAATACAATTTATATATATA
>JAODGE020014368.1:0-24615 GCA_027574965.2 Ecitophya simulans | reverse complement strand
CGACGTGAGAGTAATGTTCGGTTTGGTTTCAGCAATGAATTTAGTCGAGCGGTGGCCGACGAATACCTGAAGCATTTCAATTTTGACCAGGACACGCTGGACATTGCGCTGCGCAAGTTTCTCAAGCAGTTTTCGCTCACCGGCGAGACTCAGGAACGCGAACGCGTGCTGGTGCATTTTTCAAAGAGATTTTTAGACTGTAATCCCGGTTCCTTCAATTCACAAGGTACGCAACGATACGTCACCTTGGGTTTCTGGATGGTGTCTGCCACTTCGGTGTGTTTCCAGATGCTGTGCATACTTTAACGTGCGCCATAATGTTGCTCAACACGGATCTGCACACGCAGAACATCAATCGCAAGATGACTTGCCACGAGTTCATCGAAAACCTCGCCGGTCTCAACGAGAACGAGAACTTTCCGCGGGAAGTCCTCAAGCAGCTCTATCACGCAATTAAGAACAATCCTCTCGAATGGGCTGTGTAAGCGCTGTTCTCTTTGACGCCTCAAATCGGTTTGCATAACACTCGGTTGGTTTCAGTGATGACGACATGGATGGACACGATGGCGCTAACGTGCAGAAGCCTCCTATGGAACAACATCTTGGCGGCAATCCGTTCTTGGACGCACCTAGTCTCGCCAACGCGATCGAGTACAAGAAGGGCTACGTGATGCGCAAATGTTGCTACGAAACGAACGCCAAACGAAGTGAGTGCCAAACTCTGCGCATCGGCGCGTTTGGGTTGAAGTTAGTTGTACGTTTTTCGATGAGTGACCCGCATTCTCGCACGTTGGATAATCTCCTCACACTTTCCCAACGCGATCTTCTCGTTAACGAAGAATTTTCCAAACCGTACCGTTTAGTTTCATCCGATCTTCTCATTTTCCTTCTGTCTTAACACGTCTGTTCTTAACTTTTACTTAACATATATTTTCGTACTTGTTTCTTTTCCAATTGTTTTGTCAATGAAACCTATGTTTTAACTTACTCTTATTCTTACAAGTTTTGTTTGTTATTTTCTCGATGATGCGACAGAAGTGTTTGGTAAGCAAGCAATTCTAATTCAAGTTCAAATTTGTCACCAAACAACAACGAAACGTACACACACTACTTTTCCAAAACATTACTGGATTTCATTAACATTTTCAGTGAAACGGACAAAAAACACTGCAGATTCCGAAACTGAGCAAATTTCATTGTAGTACAATATATTTTGTACCTAATCTGTACTTGTAATTGTACATAGAATGTTCTATCGCTTACTCTGTCTAAAAATAAGCAGAATCATTTCAAGGTGCACCTTACCATTTGTCTTCTGGAACATACCTTAACGAAATTTTATACCTCAACACGTTTCAACGAGTTTTTCCTTTCATTTTTCGATTGGCACCTGTACGATACTTGTTGCTTGGTTTCCTTGCAATCACACATTTACGAATTAGCATCTTCCTAAACTAGTCATAGATTGATTTTACAAGTTTGATCGTAGTGTTGAAGTTCAATACGCTTGCTTTGCTTGAAACAAACGCCACACATGTACAAAGCAGACACTTATCATTCGTAATGTGTATTCTTGAGTTTGTCTCACCACTAGCCTGAATAGAATGTTGGTTTAGGTTTAGGCGATTTGGAATATCTTCTTAGGTAGTTAGGTAGCAGCTAAATGCGATTATCGCCATCGCACAGCATGTTGGCAAACAAAAATAGCTGTTTCGAAGGCCTTTGCTGCATTTTTCTAGCGCCGTTTCACAAGCGAAGCTGGAAGATGTTCTACTGCACGCTGCGGGACATGGTGCTGTACCTGCACAAGGACGAGAACGGATTTCGTAAGAATCAGATGGGCGACAATTTGCACAATGCCATTCGGATTTACCATGCGCTCGCTACGAAAGCCACCGACTACACCAAGAAGCAGTACGTGTTCAGGCTGCAGACCGCTGATCAGGCTGAATATTTGTTCCAAACTAGGCAAGTGTCGAGCGTTTTCGACAGTCCGGATAAATGCTCAAAGACTTTGTTTTAATAGTGATTCGAAGGAACTGCAGTCATGGATAGATACCATCAATTTTGTGTGCGCCAGCTTCTCGGCACCACCTCTGGAAGGCGCGGTGGGCTCGCAGAAGAAATTCCAAAGGCCGCTTCTGCCTTGTAGTCATACCAAACTCAGTTTTGTATGTTGCTGATCAGTTTCCCGGTTCGAATTTTATTAATTTGATGCGTTGCCTTCAGAGAGAGCAATTGAGAGATCACGAGGAGAGAGTTATGAGACTGGAGAGCGAGCTTGAGGAGCATCGCAGATTGCCGCCGGAGCGCAACGCCAAGTCACTAGTTCTGCAAAATTACAAAGAACGAGAAGTGTACTTGAACTTCGAGGTACGGAACATCCGCCCAGTTTGACGCATTGTCGCTAACCGCGAATTGTTCTTGTAGGTGAAACGATATCGAGCCTACGCGTACATACTTCGATCGAAAATGTCCGCCTACCCGGAGTTGGGCGTGAGTTTGGTGGAGAGCTGCATCGGCGAGCTCGACGAAGCTACCGGATGCCACTCGGGCGACGGACCAGCAGCGCCCGTGTCCGCAGCTCCGCAGGCAGCTGAACAATCGGAGCCGCAGACTCGCAGCACGCGCTCGCCACAAACAAATAGGTACAGTTACAGGCAGGCGATCTACAGCCGCCATATGCTCAACGGGGATGCAGACATAGGCTGACGGGTCTTGGGGGTGTTCTCAGCATGTGTGCTTTGACAGAATTGGGCCAGAATTGTTTTCATCTTTCCACCCTCGTTCTCTTTTTATTTATTCCTATTTATTTATTTATTTAGTATAGTGTTTATCAATTGCATTTCATTGAGGGTCTCTAACATGTCACAGAATCCTTGCACCTTGTGCACTTGGATTTGATCATTTACCTAAACTTTTCTCAAGTTAGCCAATTCTGGTGGTAGTCATCGAGACGTGGTGGCGGTGTCAAGTATGCGTAGAAGTAATCTGTCTGTACATATTTGGTTGGAAATTGAGAGCACCTCTTATACTGACGACTTACGTAAGGCTTGTGTAGCATTTGTTTTCGTAGCGGTTGTTTGTTTCCTTTTGTAATAAGATCAACTGATTAGTTGAATGCGAGTCGGTTCACGTTCAACCAGTTCGACATGGCAAGACGAAATCGAAGGATTCAGTTGCTGCTGTCGTCGTCGTTGCTTTGAACAATTTTAAGCTAAACTTATTCCCAAACGTTCTGTAAATAGTCGATAGGCAAACTAAACGGCAGCTGATGTGTGCAACGTATAACATCAAGTTCAGCACAATAATTACGAATAGCACTTGACGAATGATTGAGAGATGCGATTGACGCGCACGTTTTTTATAAAGCTTTGTAATTAACATCTGTGGCGGCGCCAAAGTGCAGCGATTGTTTGATCGCACTTGGGACGCGGTTGTTTTTGGTAGGGGCTGTGAAAACAAAGTTTTTAATTAGTTACTTTAGTCGGAACGACGAAACTGGGCGAGACGTTGCGAGGCGTGCGAAGTTGTGCGATTACTAATCTTAACTTAACGAAAAACTACTAAGAATCGTAGGTATTACTGATGATAATACTAAAATGAACATTATTCGTTAATTATTAACTGCATAAACTAAAACGACTACAAACTTATTGCTATTTCGTAATATACTACGATACGATTTACTAGTAGATAGGGACTCGTCGATTGGGTAATAATCGATTGATACAATGAGAATTATGTATCGCAATCTGGAGAAAGTTGGGAAATCTGAATCAGTGCCTGAAATATGAGAAAGTCGGTCGTTGGCGATATTTTGTTGCGAGAATGCGAAGTTCTAGGATGAAATAATCAACTAACCGAGAGCTAGCGATTGTTTGATTACCAATAACTACTCATCGTCAGTTTAGTTACGTTTCCATTGCGTTTCCATTAAGATTATGAATTTGTACAGACATAGCTACCGAATTATGTACTAGGTATATCTCAAAATTGGAGCTGAACGTTTTCGGATCAAAGTTCGAACACTATTAAATTATATTCAATAATATTATTATTCTTGTAAAATAAATAGTCGTAAACGCATAAGGTAACTTAGCTGACGCAGGAAATGTTTAGCTCCAATTATGATACCTACGGACGATTTTGACTAACCATCATTAAAAGAGAGTAAACGATAATAGTTACTAATTGAAATGTGCTTGTCGTGAAAGGGATGTGAAACAATAATCTTATATCTGCATCTGCATTACTTCTATTAATGTCGATTAACAAACGGCCGTAAACCGATGGAGACGAGCGTTTATTGCAGACCATATTTGATGAAATATATGATGATCAAAGATGTACATTGTGGTTTTGTTGTAGGTTAATTGTGCACATTAAGTACGTACCAAAATATGAGTCCCCTATACCTAGAAGGTGCGTTTTTATGATTTTGTTCCGTTTTACATTTGAGTTTTGATCGACTTGACGAGTTGTTCGTTTTACGCTTGCATCCGATCAACAAAGATCTCTCATCAAACACAAATGCCATTAATACATTTCATGCGCAGACTAACTTTTAAAATTTTCATCATTTCAGATGACGACATTAATTGGGCGCCAGAGATTAACAATTGTAACAAATTTTTTAAGTGACATAGTTGCTAGAAATTTTTTGATTCTCTGTATTACGATAACGTATCTAACTCTTCATTGCATGATCGATTTTTTAAAATTATTTTCTGCTTTTAAGGGAGGAAATGTTTTCAGAAGTTTATTCTCTTCTAGCTTCGTACTAATTGGTGTTGCTTTTAGATCTTGCGCATTGAACTTTCCATCACTGAATTCCGGTAGTAATGTGTGTAAATCTTTTGCATCTGTTTGAAATCTAGGAAGTTGGATTGACGCCAGTGCGAGTGCAGCTAAACTCGGAAGACTCAAGAATCTTTGTGCAATAAATGCAATCGAAGCTTTTGGGAAAGCTGTTTGAAAAACCATCGCGCACGAACGTTGAAGACTTGAAGATGACGCACCAGCAGGACGAACGCGCAGCGGCGACGAGGATGACGTTTTAAACAGGATTTCTTGTTTACAAGGACGAGACCAAAGATCAATTATTTATTAGATATACCTTGTAGCAGTTATCAAAAGATTTTAACTGTTTGTGAATTTACATAATGGCTACTACTGTATCTACTAAATTTCATCTGAATGAGACGACGACTATTGAGAGGGAAGAAAAAGAGAATTAATTTTTGTCATGAAGTACGATTCACTTTGCATTTTATGTAGGTAGGGTATACTATGAACTTGAATGAAATTTAAATTTAAACATTCGACTTGCGTTGAGTCGGAGAGATTAGCGCATGAGAATTTTTGTAATTGATATGATTTCAAGTGAACGAACAATACGGACGCAATGAGTTTGAATCATTGTTTATATTTTTACTCCTAAAATATAACTGCTAATCAGCGCTAAATATCTACTAACTTGTATAAGATGGATATATTGCTTATTTATTGCCATTTATTAATTTCTTTGTACATTAAAGGCTTCTTATGTAAATTAATAAACATACATATATGATTTTAAATAACCGCATGCCAAATTATATTTATTTCATTCCTAGTTTACCAGCCTATATATTTTATGACATTTCATACTATATAACAAAAGTTGATGGCAAAAGTTCTCAAATTCGGACTTGGAATGCGAATTACTTTTTTCGATTTTTAAGATATATACCAAATCCTGTTTTCCTACAAATACAGGGCCGATGTTAAATCGTAGAGTAATAAATTTATTATGTGTATTTATTTTCATCATTCGTTATCTATATGGTTTTACCAATAATTTTGATAAGATAAACCTGTATTTTAGGTATCCTATTTGCTAAAACGAACTTGCAGTTCGTGTGATAACAATAGCGAGTTTGCCAGATTCTGTTTTTAAATATTTTTGTTCGGCGTGAAAAATGGAAGTTGAAGAAATGAGAAAATCGGCCCTTTTGGCCCAAAAGGCATTCTTCGATACCGTGCCGGAATCATTTCTCGAACATTTCGATGACTTGTGTTTAAGAGAGAATATAATAGAAGAAAATGTAGAATGTAAAATTATCAACACAATTCAACCATTAGCATCGACGTCGTCTGATAATATAGATAATGAAGAATTCCAAACATCTAAAGTGCCAGATTTTGATGTGAGCTTTCCACTGATAATGCCCGAATCGCCTACTTCTGAAATAGAGTTGGCTGTCGAGGAACTGCACGATGCTGATAGAAAAAACGCACTGACGACGAGCGCACCTACACAAGATATTCTATTAATTAAGGATGAATCAATAATACAATTACGAAACGACGTTCAAGTGTGGGTTGTGGGGCTTAATTTTGTATCGAGTAAACATTTGAAATATCATTTTAGATCATACGTTGCAGAAGAACTCATCGCCACGGAACTTGATTACTTGAGGAGTTTACATTTTTTACGCACGGTAAATAAACCAAACAAATGCATTCAAATGCACGAATGTATGAATTATTTGTTGCAGAAATTCTTAAAGCCACTGTATAGCAAGCTAACGACTCATGAAGATCAAAGACTTGCCTACAAAGTTAATAACTATTTAAAGATGATCCGAAATTTTGGGGCAATGTTCGTATCAGATTTAACATCTGAAGATGCGAGTATAGAAGAATTTGGGGAGGTTTTTATTAGGCATCAAACTTATTTCCAAATGTATTCAAAATTAAGTCGGGTTTGGGATACGTACTTAAAAATAACCCGACAAGGATTTTTAAAAGAAAGTATTAAGGTAATCGAATATTGTGATTCGGTACAAGCACGTTTCAATACTAATGCTATTGCAGAGATTGGAAGAAAAATGGAACAAACCCATGGGTTTCGGCAGATACGTGGCGAAGCCGATGCAGCGCATAACTAAATATGAGTTGTTGCTCAATCAATTGCATAAGAAAATGACTGCTGCGAACATGAATACGACGGGAATAAGGAAAGCTTGCGACTTTATGAAAGACGTTCTCAATCGTTGTAATACAATAATTGCTCTATACAATATTGCATCACATAGTTTTACAGAAGAACACAGTGGACATTATATTAGTAAGTACAATCTGAAATGGAAAGCTAGTAAAAAGAAGAAAAGAGTGATTGTTCCAGTTGAAATATTCTTGTTTGAAAAACTCATTATTGTTGCTGTTAATAACGAAGTAAGTTAAACGAGCTGAAGCTTAATGAAGGAATGATATATTTGAATTGTAATCATGGTTTAGGAAAGGTTGGAATATAGAGATTCTATATTTATATCCAAACTCACATTAAATAGGAGGGATAATCAGCGCTTGAAGTTCTCCTTGGAAGATATCAAACGCCCCAGCATTATTAACTTGGTAGCATCATCACCAAGAGATAAAAAAATCTTTCTCGATTCCATAGAAGTTTTGCTCTGGAAGGAAGTTGAACGTGTCAAGGAAAAGCAAAAGCAATGCATGCTAACATTAAATACAAATGAAGATAATACGAATGCGTGTCAAATTAAAAGTGATGTATAGTATTAATAAAGCAAATCATCAATACATATAGAAATTTGTTTTACTTTTGTGTTATATTGTTTGCCATAATAATATTGGCACCTGATTTTTAGATTACAGATAATTTTTTGGTGGTAACCAAAAGATCATGATTGAGCTCCATTGAGTGCTGCATCAACAATGAAGCATACCATGAGGATAAGTGCTATAACACCCATAGCCACAAGACCGTCATTAAACTCATCATTTGAACTATACGAATCTCCCCAATCTTTATTTTGAGCCTCTTCATATACCGACTCTCTATTATCATAAGCATAATGATAATCGTCGGTATCTTCGTACCTGTACACGAGCATAAAGACGCCACAGAGTAATCCGGCGACTGCTCCAAAAACAGCGACTACCAATTCGTACAAATGATCATTGAAACCGTTCGTTGCGTACAGCACCAGCATGATAAAAGCTGGAAAAAACGCAAAGAAACAGGCGTCTAAAAATAACTGGGAGAGGTGGAATGCCCAGTTGACGGTGGTCCGATTCATGAAGTAGCCACACCAGGCAATTGCCAAAGCAATAATTACTAGCTGCAAATTAAATTATATTTTATCACGGTATTTAAAATATTCACTTTGGCGCTTACGCATTCTACAAACTTCAGTATGAAACCTTTGTCTTTAAAGATTTCACAACCCATTGTTGTTCATATATATAGAAAAATAGTATAAATTGTAATAGACTCGTGAAATGTTTTCAAAATTATTTTTTATATGTGACACGCAGTAAAACATGCTAGCTGACAATTTAGCAATCTCAAAGCTCTCTATTCTACAAATGATATATCAAAATACAACACGCTGACAATGAGCGCACCAACACATGATATTATATTACTTAAGGATGAATCAATAATACAATTACAAAACGACGTTCGAGTGTGGGTTCGTTGACGGTCAATTTTGTTTCGTGTAATCATTTGAAATATCATTTTAAATTACTTGAGGTGTCTACATTTTTTATGAACGTTAATAAACCCAATAATGGCAATTAAACGCACAAATGTACCATTATTTGTTGTAGAAAATTTTAAAGCCCCTGTATAGCACGTTAACGATTAATGCAGATTAAAGACTTGCCTACACATTTAATAACTGCTTAAAAATTTTCCGAAACTTTTCAGTAATGTTTATATCAGATTTAACGTCTGGAAATGCGAGTGTAGAAGAATATGAGGAGGTTATTATTAGGCATCAAACTTATTTCCCAATGTACTCAAAATGAAGTCGGGTTTGGTATGCATACTTGAAAATAAGCTGACAAGTATTTTTAAAAGAGAGTACTAAGGTAAACGAATATTGCGATTCTGCAAAGGCACGAGAAAAGCCGATGCAACGCATAACTAAATATGAATTGTTGCCCAATCAATTGCATAAGAAAATGGCGGTTGCAAGCACGAATACAACCGAAATAAGGAAAGCTTTGCGACTTTATGAAATAGGTTCTCAATTGTTGTAATGCAATAGTTGCTCTATACAATATCGCATCACATAGTTTACAGAAAAACACAATGGACGTTATATTAGTAAGTACACCCTGAAATGTTGTTGAAATGTTTAGGACAGGTTGGTATATAGAGGTATTATATTTGTATTCGAACTCACGCTAAATAGGAGGGTTAATGAGCGCTTAAAATTATTTTTGGAAGATATCAAACGATCCAGCATTACTAACTTGGTAGCATCATCACCAAGAGATAAAGAAATTATTATCGATTCCATAGAAAAGCAAACCAAATAGAGATGATACGAATTCTTGGAATGTGTGTTAAATTCAAAGTGATATATTTAGTTAGTAAAGAAAAATCATTAGTACATATAGCAATTTGTTTTACTTCCGTGTTATGTGTTTGTCACAATAATATTGATAACCGATAATTTTTAAATTGGATATTTTTTAGGTGATGGTGGGAACTTCCTTTTGAGCTCCATTAAGAATGGCATCAACAATGAAGCATATCATGAGGATAAGTGATATAACACCCAGAGTCACAAGGCCATCATCAAAGTTATCATTTGAACTATATGAATGTTCGTCTTCCCAATTTTTATTACGAGCCTCTTCATATGCCGACTCGCTATTATCGTAAGTATAATGATAATCCTCTGTATCTACAAATCTGCACACGAACATGAAGACCGCACAGAGTAATCCGGCGACTGCTCCGAAAATAGCGACTACTAATTCGTACAAGTGATCATTGAAACCTTTCACTGCGTACAGCACTAGCATGATAAACGCTGGAAAAAATGCAAAGAAGCAGGCGTCCAAGAATAAGTGGGAGAGGTGGAATGCCCAGTTGACGTAGCTCCGACGTACTAAGATGCTACCCCACGCAATTACCAAAACAATAATTACTATCTGCAAAGTAAATTATATTTAATAGCCGTATTTGAAATATGCATGTTGGCGCTTACGCATTCTACAAACTTTAGTATAAATCCTTTGTCTTTAAAGATTTCGCAACCCATTGTTTTTTTATTTATATAGAAAAGGAGTATAAAATGATGTAGACTTACGAAACGTTTTCAAAATTATTTGATCTGGTTCATGACATGCAGGTTAGCTGACAATTTTACAAAATTAATTACATATTGAATTTCAAAGGTTTCTATGCTACAAATATTTTAAAATATATATTTTGAAGACTTAACTACATACAAAGTGTAACGACTAGACAGTAGTCAGGTTGGCCGAGCGGTCTAAGGCGCCAGATTTAAGCTCTGGTTCTCGAAAGGGAGCGTGGGTTCGAACCCCACACCTGACAAGTTTATTTTTACAAATAATTATTTACGCGAACGTACATTTTATATAATCATACGTACCTTTCATAACTATAATGAAGATACAACAAAGAAAGTATATAGACATAATTGCATTATTTATGTGGGTCGTATTTTGCCTTTGTAAATTGTAGATCGTTTCGTTGGTATGCATTTATAATTAATATTTAATGGGCGCGCATCATCATTATGTTGTTAAGCTTGCTTAAAGTTTTCGTGCCAGTAGACTACCTTGTCCGCCGGCGTCGTTCATGACGTCAAATTACTTGTCGCGAAGTAAGCGTACCTGTAATTGCCAGTTGCGCGCACGTCGAGAGTTTGTTGGCGTGCGTCAACTGCGTGTCGCGCGTACTTTTAATAATAAATCTACGACGAACCGTGGCGAACTAAATCAACTTTAATACAGTGACTGCATTCGTGTGATAAGAAGATATAAACTGATAAAACGAGCGATACCGAAGTGCGCTCGACGTAACAATCTGATTTTAATAATTGTTGTTGTTAGCGTCGACTTCTGAGCACATTGTTTGATACGTCACAAAGTTGTTCCCGTCCAAGATGAGAAACTTTTTCTGGGAAATTTGTATTTTTTACGTGCTCTTCATTCTAGGAGTCTCTAGTAAGTAGATTTTTAATAATCGCTTAATAAGTTGATGGCGAAACTATGCGAATAATACTCGAAATTCAGATAAGTCACGTTATGACTCATTTTTATAACATATCTGAGTCTGGAAATTCTAAACGAATTTCAAAAACTCGTGCGTCATCTCTTGAATTGTTAATGAATCGTAACACTATGAAATAATATCTGCAAAAATATATAAATATAGAATATATATATAGCTATAATTACTATAATTTTAATTGAGCACGTTGGAGAACGAGATACCCATTAACCTTGTGTTTGTTGCGTTTATTAAACTTAAACCAGTTTCAGCGACAGACATTCCAACGTCGATTGCTGTGTCGAACACAACGTTTTCCACCGATAACGAAACATTTCCACTCGAAACCAGCGAGTTGCCCAATGCAGGAAATTCTGATAATCAGAACACAACAACAACCGTCTATACAGACGCACCGAAAGTCGAAGATGTTTCGGAACCACTTGCCATCAACACGACGTATGTTTCTGATACGCCTAGTATCGACGTCATTGAACAGCTAAATAAGACATTCAAAAGATTATCGACAAATGCAACCACAAATGAGAAGGTTGGCCGAACGCAGACGCGAAAGGATCAAGAATCTGAAGTTGATGATATGACTAAACAGCTAACATCGCACGAAATTGATAACATGAATTTTGGGAAGAGAATTGTTACAAATGGCAGCTTCGAATTGCCGCCAAATAACGATTTTAACACGGTCACCAACAACAAGGCGGACGATGTTGGCGAGATACAAAGCGGAGAGAACGAGGATAACATCAAACCAAGTTCGAATCCGTTGATTGGCGAGAAAGTTTTCGTCGATGACGGTCCTATTGTTGTACAAACTGCAGGATCCGCAGGTCAGCTGCCTGTAATAGTTGCGAGTATATTTGTTATTCTGTGCGTCATCGGCTACACGGCAATGCTAATGTGGAGGAGATATTTAGAGTGAGTATTAATTACAATTTATGTAATTTTGGTTTACTTGATGAATGCTTGTTTTAGGCGTAAATATGGTAACAGGGAAATGTTAGTCAATGAAGAATTTGATCCGAGTGACTTGCGACATTTCTCAATATAGATATGCGCGTATTTAGGTAGAAACTGCTAGAAATACCAATGAAACTCTCAATTAGACGTTCCTAGGCGATGTTTTCAAACAATCAAGGTTTAGTATACAACTAGAGAAAGAAAGAATATGTCTACCTGTGATATATACAATTATAATAAACAACAACTAATAATATTTTGGATAAAGGAAATATTTTGTTTAAACAAATTTCTTGGTTAGGTATATTCCTACAGTAGTTCTACAAGTTGCAACGGGATGGCACCCATTGTATTAAAATAAACGAAATATTTTATTCGAAATCCGATTCAAACTCGTCTTTGAGATTTGATCCTTAGATGAAGTTACGTTCAGCCATGTGCAACGTTAATTTACGTATCCAATCCGCACATGTTGGCGACCATTCATTCCCAAACGCTTTGCTAGTGTCCATTCCTTTCTCGACAACGTCTTTAACGTCAATAATCTCATCTCCTTGCCGCATAGTCAGAGGAAGACCTATGAGTGCTCTCAAATATCCATAAACAGAATATTTTTTAATTTCATCCATAAACATAGAAAAAGAGTAAATGTTTTCTACAGTGACACCTAATTTTCTGCTATAATTTATAACGCTCTCATAATAAACCTTTAAATACTCATCCAATTTGCAATATTCTTCCGGTTTGCCATTAACGTAAACAATATAGGAAAAGTCCGCAGCTGGGGAGGATACCCAAACGTATTGAAAGTCCAGAAAATATATAGAGTTCAGTGAGTTGTTTTTCTATAATTTTGTTTGTTTATAAGAATCTTACACTTACTTAGTATTAGATAACTTACAGTGTATTTGAATAACATGTTGTTACTCCAACAATCCATGTGCGAAACGACCCCAAATGCGTCACTATATTGATAGATACTTTCGCATATTTCATCCAGATTGTCTTCGATATATTTTAATCGTTTTAAAACATTCAAATTATTGTCGGGTAAAAACAGATCTTTTACTTGCTGTAGTGCAATTCGATAATAACGATTCCATTCGTCGTTCAAGTGATAATTTCTTCCACCATGAATATCTATCAAACCTTGCAATAGGTATTGATACTTATCAACATGTTTATGTTTTAGTACAAGGGAGTATACGTGTAACTTTCCAAACTCTTGTAGAACAAATTTCAAATGGTCTTCATCCAGAAATAATGACTTGTCCCTCATGTCGTATCCAAGCGGACGCACATCTTCTAGAACTACCACTTCTTTCAAAGGTGCGGTAACGGCTGTTATAAACGCCGGAAATTTTGGCACATCAGCTGTATCCAGATTTGTTCCAATGTGTAATTTAAAAAATTCCGGCAGAATGGTTTGGTAAAAGTAGATTTCACCCAAAAACAATAGCCTTGTATTCAATACTGCTCGATATTGTTCATCTTCAGGTGCACATTTAATTATCAATGATTTTTGTGATGTTTTGTCAAGTTTATTAATATCATTGGCAATAGTAATTTTGTAAAGATAACTCGTGTATCCATCATTTTTATTACATCCAGGCGAAATAGTAATGAAATCATTTGGTTGCAAAATATCTGGGTTGTTTTCCAGTAAAAATTTTACTATTTTCACTGTTAAACCCATTGTAACTAATAGTTTCGTTATTGGCTTGCCAATGTCGGAATGCAATTTTGTTTTGGTGTAATTTAAAACCGAACTCAAGTGTTTCAAATAGCTGGAATTATTCCGCAGGTTAACTCATGCCGTGACATCACCAAATAAGATAATAGAGTAAATAAATGTTGTTTGCTTTCCCACGCAATGTTAAATACTGATACCATGACTTTAAATNCCTTATTGTTGAATGTTACGAATGTTAACGAACAAAGACGACAGGCTAATAGAAAAATATATGAGCTTTTGGATGGTATTATTAAAATTCTATGCAAATTGTGGTGTTTTGCTTAAACACTCATTACTTATTACCCAATAGTTTAACAATATTAGACTTATTGTATATATAGCATATAATACAAAATTTATTGAAACATTTATTTATAACATACTACCTAAGTGTAAAGGTTTGTGAGTGGTTTATATCTACGGCAGTGGTTCCAAAAACGTTTGAGTCGCTGCATGACGAATTATCTTTTTAATTCTTTCATTTGTGTGCTCATTTGTTTTTGCATCTTGCGCCTTGATATCTTCCTCATTCTGTGTTTTTAATGATATATCCATAGTGGCTTTGACCACACCATACTTGGCATAATCCTTCCAGTCGTCCATAAACATCTCCCACGAATATATCTGTTCGACGCGGCAATTCAAGGCTCTTCCATGTGCGCACAAGCTATTGTGATACGCTCGCAACATCTCTTGCCAATTATCTATAGCCTTCACCGAAACGTTATTGTAGACAAAACAAGATACGTCCAAAACCGGTGACGCTTTAGTGGCAGTCTGGAAATCAATCAAAACAACGTCTTCGATCACATTGCATCGGTCGTGTTTGAACAAGAAATTATTACACCACGTGTCCATGTGTACAATGACACTTGGATATTTCTCACTAGGCTTTAACAATTTCTTAATCTCGCTCGGAAAATCGTCGTGCAACCGTTTTAGTTTCTCGCTAACTTTTGCTTCGGCGGCGAACAATTCGTAAGCTTTCCTCAAAGCGTCTCGGAACCATTCGACGACTTCTCCGGTAAAAATTGCGGACTGATCAACGCCGTTGTTCAACTTCGTCCACAGTTCCGGATCTTCCTGCTGGAGAGCAAAGCTTAGCGCGTGAAACTTTCCCAATTCTTCGAGAACTAACTTTGAACAATCGTCGGTAAAAACATTCTGACGGTTCAACATTTGATAGCCTTTTGCGGACAAATCTTCCAGGACTATGAACTCTTGACTCTCGTCTTTGACAACGCCATAAAATTTCGGAACGAAGTCGAACGGTTTTCGTGTGTATTTCATCTGAAGTCGATCGAAACATGGTGCGATTTTATCATAAAAGTGCGTTTCACTTGCGTAGATGAGTTTCACCATTGCTTGAAAGGCTGGATCGGTTGGCGACACTTTTATTATAAAATTTAGTTTGTGTTTCTTGTTAGTAGAATTTTTTTGATATTTGCATACATTGACTCTATATATTTCACTCATTAATTCGTCAGATATCTCAACATCAGCGTTTTTTATTGTTACAACACCATCTGACATGTTTTCACGTTCAAGAATAGGTTTTATTAGCTTAATAATTTGATTCTCCATATTATAGTGTGGTTTAGAAGAAAAACTTGTAATGAATTTAACGTCAAACTTGGCTGATGTGTCGAGCCTCTATTATCTAATCTGCGGCCATGTCAGATGGGTTATGTTGTTACAAGGACAAGGCCAACAATTAAATTATAGGTATTAGGCTGAAATCATTACTAAGTTTTATGGTGTATAAAACGCACGAAACTCTTTTATTGTAGATAACCAACATAGCTCGAATAATCGGTTGATTCGTTCTGAATGTGGGTACAATTCTCAGCGACACTGACACAAATGTTAAAGCTGCTTGACCATCGACTGCCAGACGGGTCAAACTGACGTCGGTCATTTATCCGCGACGTCCGTGTCCGTGTCGATGAATCTCAGCTGCGCAAAAAGTAGCAAAGGATCCAACAGGAGCTGGAACGAGAGCAGGAACCTTCGAGGAAAGTTCACTCGATTCGCTCCAACCGAACGGAGGTCACGAGTCACATCTGTTCGAGAATTACTGGAGCAGCTTGCGCACCGTCGCGCGCCAAGAACGAATCGCGCACAAAAAAGATAATCAAAAGTCATTTATTATTAGCGCCTGCATCGCGTCGTCAGCGCGCATGCATCATCGGCCGGCTATTGATGCGCGAGTGCAATGTCACGCTCAAAGTTTAAGTACCATAGACGGCCGAACCGGCGAGAGTTCTTGTGCGCACGCGGTTTTTCTTCTTGATACATGGTGCCAACCCGGCGTCGTCGTTTAGTGCGCTCAAGATGTGGGAATGGTGTCAATGTCGATGCGACGAGACGCCGCGTCGTGTCAATGTTGTGTCGATGCTTACCGCATGCATTGGAAGTGAAATTTGATCAGCGGTCATTTCATTATCACCACACATTAGCCAATGTTTTCGGTTCTCACCTAAGTATAGTGACTGTTGTCGCCACGAATTGAACTGTTTGTCATAACATAATCATGTGCTAAAAATATTATTGAGGACAGAATTTGCAAATGTTTCTGCTGCAGCAATTTTACGTGTTATATTGAAGACGGTAACCTGTTTAATTCAGCCAGTCTCGGCGACGAGTTCGAAAAGTTTTCTGTGCCTTTGCGCGGATTTCGGTTATGAAGTAATGCAATCTGTAAAGTTTAATCTATTCGACTTTGACACTAATATTCTACATCTATTACTACATTCATCAATATGCAGTGTGAACTTGATTTGTGTTTTGTGATTTGTGAATGTTAAGTTCTTGAAAACAATATTAGGTTACTAATATAAGAAAATTATCAAAAAGAAATTTTAATTTTAATCAATTTTAATTAATGGTAGGAGACGTGTAATTAGAGAACTTTTTAATAATCAATCACTAATCATTGTCTGATTTTCCTTGCCAGTCTGTGAAACTTTTCCAATTGAGGCTGACGAGCTGATTTTATCTCATCAGGAATATTACAATTTTAACATATTCACTTTTATGATAAGATAGGATAAGATGATAATCAATGTTATGTCGTTGTGTGACTGTCTTTTTGAAGGGTAAATAGTATGCTAGACTGTAAAACTTTTCTAGTGATATTATCTCAGAAATAAAATTATAGAATAATAAATGGTTATTCCAAATAGTTCATTCTTTTTGCTTCTTTGAGAAACTGTTGACATTTGATATTATTGTTCCATAAATATTTTTAGAACATTTTTTTAATTTTTATGAGCAATGGCTGGTGTTCTTGAATCAGACAGTTTCCTATTAGGTGCAAAAGATTTACTTTCTAGTACATTATTCTAAAAATTAAAAAAAAAGTATGTAAGATTGTATCCTTTCTTCGTATGTACATAGTGCGAAAAATGCATTCAAAGGGTTTAAATATTTTTATTAAAATAATCTCAAGATACATAGAAAGGTTGGTTTAATGCTTGCTGTTTTAACAATTTAACATTCATAGATCCGCGTTTTATTCGAAATACAATTAAGAATGATCCATTGTTTTATCCCACGACCACTCGTCACAATGTCAATACAGGAAATTAAAACGTACTGTTTTCTATGAATATTTTTCTCAACTTAAAAGTCAATGCAATTGTTTAGAACTAAGTATTACAGTGGGTATTAATAATGATAAAGTACATTATATCACTTTCTCAAAGCGTTGCCTTGCCTTCTCATCCATTATACTCCTTATACATTAGATAGTAAATTGTTTGCCGTTACGAGTATTAAAATATTCGTTTGAAAATACAATTTTCTTTCTTGCTATCAACTCGCACTAGCATGATTAGTGTTTCACGTCATTCTTACATGCTGCAAAACATTTAAAAGTTGAAATTTATTGGATCGGTGACTACTCATGCTTTAATTTTACTCACTAAATAACCGAACGCATCGTATTAGATATATTAAACGTACTGAAGGTTTTCAAAGTCTACGAAAACAATGTTGCAACAGTACTTACAATGTCTACGATAATGTGTTCGTTATTACTCTCATTACTTTCTATTTATTACAATAGTTTGCTAGTCGTTCATGCTAGTTTAAAAAATAAGTAATAATCTGCTTGGTTTCTGCCTTTCTTTTATCAATTCTGCATCGTTTTAGGTTGTGTTGTATAATAATACATTTAAACATGTATCAGATATACATTTGGTACACAGATTGATCTATTACAGTAGTTAGTAAGTTGGGCTATGTACTTTTAACATTGTGTTAAGTTATGTTATGATAATGATATTTTATTATGATTACAGTTTGCATTAATCTTAACACTTCTCTTCATCGAAATGATAGTATTAAATGATTACAGTATGATTACCGAGACACCCTGTATGTCGTAATAAAATGTCCGCCAATCTTACATTCGTTATCAAGCTTTCCTCATTCAAATAATCGAACAGCCGAGTTATAAAAATTGCCAAATAACGTAAATTTCAAGTATTCAGTTATGCACGCCATCTAGACAAATATTCTCATATATGAGGTGGTGATCAAGATCAACCTTGACATTTCTTTGTGATGTGATGTTGCAAGCTCGTCCTTACTCTGCTTACTTTACAAACAATACCTGACCTTCATCAGGATAGAGTATTTTGTTATTACATATCACTCGAAAGTTGGGAGAAACTGGACGACAAAGCTTCTTGAACAATGCGCCCGAAAGAAGTGCGTCAAAATGAGCGTCTGGCGTTGAGAGATGTTCAAGACGGTGGCGACAAAGTTGGCATTATAATATGCGCAATTTATAAATGACAGTGTGGCCTCTGATGCGGGCAGATACATTTGTTTGATTCATTACAACTAGTTTGGGTCGATTTTTTGATTGAATTTGATGTCAACATCACTAGAACTTTAACCTCGGTTAAAACGTTGTTAATTTAAATTTCAAATTTGGGGCAGTTTAGGGGCACTAATAACGATTAATTTTCTTATTTTACTTGTTTGATTATAGTACGGCAGCAGTGACATCAACTTATTATTATTTGCAATTATACGATTTGTATTGATTTGATTACTTTAAACATCAAATTATTGCATTAAAATATGTAGTTAATCGATTCCACTCGACGAGGCGACATCAGTTCTCTTGCATCAACCAGCACATTTAAAATATAGACGAATCAATGCAATTGATGTCCAAGGCAGTATTTTTCTCTTAAAAACACTTAAAATACGCAAGAAAATAAACTCTGTAAATGTTGGATTATTATAAACCCTGTTTAACGTTTTCATTATTCAAAGTATCTCCCATATTAAAGATACATATTCAAAATAATAATAATTACTTTTAGATGTAACATTATTTATCTTAAATTTTTCAACATCGGTATACATTCAATATACATTCTCAATATCTTGCACTCATTTGCATTTTAGACAATCACAATTGCAACGGTTCCCTTTATTTAAAATGTCAAATGTTAAAGATTTCACGCGTCCAACATCACTCGCTCTTGTACCGATTTCAAACAATTAAACGTCTTTTGCGAACTTTGAAGTTTTTCAAATGTTACAAAAAGTTAACGCTTACGTTTCAAGTTTAAGCTAAACCTTACGTGGTATTTTCGTGTCCATTGGACGAATAACTGAAAAGCTGTTTTGGTTCTTAACCTAATAGTAAGTACCCTTTTTGTTGCTGCTTTTACTGTCTAGGTGTAACGTTATTATTCACGCTTTTCTAAACATCAAAACGTTTGCGATCTAGCTTTGCGACTGCTAGTGTGCCAGCAACTACGATCAGAACAAAACCATCGCACTGATTGCACGCTCCGTGTGGCTAACTCTTTAAAGCTTTTTATTACCAGAGTGTAATTTGTAAAACAATTAGTACACTGCTACGAGTATTTTCTGCTTTGGACATTCCTCCCGTTTCTGCCTCGAGTCCGTGTGTTCTGGGTGTGTATGTGTGTGTGAAAAATTCCGAATAGAAAATTCTCTACATTCGTTGCAACCCTTTTCAAAATTTCACCTAGTTATGACAATATTCTATTAATACACGTACGCAGTGTAATGGTTTCATAAAATGTTACTTAAGTTAGCTTAATCAATCATGTATGCATTTATTGTTTCCTCAAAAGTGGGATTCGTCAAACACCAAAGGACAACTTAGGCCGTCTCCGGCCGCAACCGTCACAAAACGTGCCTCCTGCGAGACGCGCTGGACAGCCATGCGCGTTGGTGCCGCAGAGGAAAAACCAAGCCACGTTCAGGTGGCGACCATGCGTCGAGCAGTTAGACACCGGTGTTGTTGTAGATGTACGACACGGCGTGGTCGTTCATCGGCGTCAGCTTTCTCGTCGACGAGTTGTTGTTGTAAAAGTGCGACGACTTCCGCATGCTCGTCGAGGACGACATCAGGGCGACCGTCTCGTAGTACCTCAATCGTCCACAGCAACGTCGCGACCGGACGATCGCCATGAAGCCGCGTCGATATTTCTTGTTGAAGAACGCGTAGAGGATCGGATTGATGCAGCTGTTGGATGCGCCCAACCACTGAGCGATCGGCGTCACGATCTGCAGGATCTCCTCCTCCCAGCTCTCTATCTCGCCGCCCAGCTTGATGCGCGCGAAGATGACGTACAGCGGCAGCCAGGACAGGACGAAGAGAATCACGACGGCGACGAGCATCTTCACCACCTTCACTTTGCTCTTCTGCTGCATGCGCTCCATCTGCGCGTCTTTGGTGTCCGTCGGAATTGTGCGGCGCCACACTTTGATCCAGATAAGCACGTAGCAGAGCGTGATAAGGATCATCGGCAAGATGTAGCAGAAGACCATGTTGGCGATGAGGAAGTACAGTGCGCCGTTGAGCGAGTCCGGCCACACTTCCAGGCAGATTTGGATTTCGGGCGCCTCTTTGAAGATGGTCACCAGGTCAAAGAAGATGGCCCAGGGAAGCGTCGTCGACAGGGCGATGAACCAGATCAGCAGAATCATGAATCGCGCGCGGCGCTTTGTGATTTGGCATTTGAGCGGCCACCAGATGGCCAGGAATCTGAAAAACGAACGATGACACATTAAGGATTACCAATTTCGCTACCACAAGCATCGGCATAATACAAACTAATCTAGGTCAATGCTCAACGTTTTATCGCACGAACCGTTCGTTCGTATTCACTGTTTCCCAGCCGAGGTTGATTTAAAGACGTCAGCCGTGATTTATCAACATGATTGCATTGTCCTTTTTATCGCGTTCAGTTCCGTCGGCCGCTTTTGGTTTGCAAATCGCCCGTCGAGGACGTGCGAAGGTATTAATGTGTGACGCCGCCTAAAATCGGGTCAGGAGCGGGTCGTGCAAGCGCGTACAAGCCGGAAGAACGGCGACGACGCAAAAAATAATCGCACCGCAACCCTCGCCTTGCAGACCGCGATGTCAACCCGGAGTTTATAATTTTCAGCGTCGTTCGGCCCGCTCATGACATACGCAGGCCTTGGCCTTTTACTTCTATACATTCGTGCAATTCATGTATCCTTCCGTGACGTGTAAGTTTTTCTCCACAAAGCATTAATGTCTAAATATTTTTAATGCTTTTTGACTTAAATACCTACCGGAATATTGCGAGTTCATACAAACAGAACAACAAAAGGCCATAGGGTCGTAATAGTAGTTTTCGCCCCGAAACAAAAGAAATTGCCCTCTGCAGCGAAAGAATTAAGTTATGGACGAAATTATTTTATGAGTCGTAACTTATCCTTTTATCGAGAGACAATCTCGTCTTGGAAGTTTAATGATTGATATACAATAAAACTTTGAAATTTTCGAAAGACTATGAAATTACTGGCAGTAAAACATTGCGTGCAGTGAATTATTATATTTTTTGCGTCAGGTTTTTTGTTAGCTACAAACACACACATTCTCCGTCCATTTTTATAGCTTTACAAACTTCTGCCAATTAATAGTTGTTAACTTAGTTCATTGCTACGTTATACCCGTTAATTTATTTAATTACTAGCGGATGCATTTATGACTAACAAGCTGCTAACGACAATTCAAGGCCAAAAAAGCGCAAAATGTTTTACATAGATTCAATGTTTTCAAATCGAATTGTGTATTTATCGTATTTAAATTTGCTTCGGTTAACCGTGAGAGACGCATGTTAACTGAAAAGTCATGGCCGCTGTTTGAGAATAAGTCAAAATGGAATGATGAAATTTCGATTGTATTCCGGGTATTTTAATTAAAACAAACAAGCAGCAAGGCGTTATAATAATGCAAATGAACTTTTTGTAAATTACTTTTTCTAGTTTGTCCGCTGTTTGAACAAATTAATTTTGTCACGTAGGTGCTTTATTTTAGTACCTTGTTAACTCCCTGTCTTCATAAAAGATCGTAATGTACGGTAATGCGAAATCGTCGAAAATCCCGTCCGGCACCATCATCGGGCTAATTTTCCCGATAGGAAAAGTGCCAAACAGCCGAATGGATTCGCGCCAATGTCGCAGTCGGGCTAATTCAATGCCAAGTTCGTCGCGTCCTGCGCGCTCTCGCTTCAATTCTGGCGTCGTTTTGCGACAGAGCGTCCAGGACGAGGACTGCGTGAACTTGAACTGCTAGTTGAACTCGACGCTGAATGCGATCTCATCTCGAGCGCGACGAGGTCGGAAAAGCAAAAAAAGCGCAAATTGCCAAAGTCAAGTTTATTTATCGATGGGATTATTAAATTACGACCCTTGCTCGGCGGCGGCGCCGACGTTTTAAGTTTTAAAAGCTTTTCGATATATTTTTAAGCGACCCGAGCGCCTCGCAATCATTGCCGATGAAAAATGAGGGAAAATCTTGTTTGAATTTAGTGTTAATAAAATTAACGCAGAAAATCAGGTTTTACCAAGAAAAAAATGTTACGGTCTCGCGTTTAATATTAATTACGGGTTTTAAAACGTAAATTAATTACGTAAATAGAAGTTAGCTGTATAGATGAACGTTTATATAATTTATTTTAATTAATATATTTTTACTTAATCAAAGCATAATTAAATCAAACTGTTTAATTTGCAACTGTCAATGTAAGCCATGTACACAATGTTGCTTCATAAACCAACATTATACTTTGTTAGCCTCAAAGTTAAAAAGTAATTAAAACTTTTGCATAATGCTATGGTTTAGTGGAAAGCGCATATTCCGCAAAGATGAAATGTTGGTTTCGGATGTGCGTCGTTTTTAACGATTCCAACAAGGAAACATTTATTAGACGGATTGATGAAGTGGACGTGTGATTAACATTCATTTCGGCCTTGGTGAGCATTTTTGTAACTGTTTCACTTTGTCTAGCGCGATTACGACGTATTATAAGATGAAGAAAGATGGAGTTCGTATTTAGACTGTTTACCGTGTAGTGAGAGCAAAAGTGTTAGGTATCTCAATAAGTTAGCGTTTCTTTAGTGCGTTTAGTGGTTCAACGCCAGGTACGCAATAGACATGAATTTTAATCAAACGAATTTGGGTATATAAACTCGACAGATTTCTGCGGTCGTCATCCAGTCTTTTGCCATCTTCTAACGCTAAACAACCGAACGACCAAAACGTTTAAAATGTTCAAATACGTAAGTAGCACACGAAATGAAGGACAATTGTTCGGAAAATTTAATCATTTGCAAATGTTCCAGGTCGTCCTCGCCGCCCTCGTCGCCGTTGCCGCCGCCGCTCCCGGCCACATCGTCGCCGCTCCAGTGGTGGCACACGCCGTGTCCACCAGCCACCAATCTTCCCACGTGGTTCACCACGCCACGCCGGTAGTTAGGACCGCCGTCGTTGCTGCCCCGGTCGTCCACGCCGCTCCGGTTGTTCATGCCGCCCCAGTGCACGCCGTGCACGCCGCCCCCGTTGTCCCGGTCGTTCGCAGTCACACCGTCGTTGCGCCGGTGCACGCCGTCCACGCCGCTCCGGTCGTTCATGTTCACTAATTTTACAAACTTCTCGGCGTTATTTGTATTATAAAACCCTAATTGAATGTGTATTAAAAATAATAAACTTCAAAATTAGATAGGACATTTTTGTACTTTCTTAACATCTGATAAAGAAACACAGTATGCAAACATTTTCAGAAAATTTTAATTTTTTAAAAATCGAGATACGAATAGTTGAATATATGATGATTTTTCAAGCTGTTTGTCAGACTACAAGAAAAAGAACTTATGAACCCAATCTGTTACCAGGCTGCTATTTGTTGTCGATTTGTATTCGGCATGTAGGTGATTTATAAAATATGCAGCTGTTGCACAAAAGAGTAAGGGCACATCGTCCCGACAAACGCCACTAAACAAAACTAACTTTGCAACCTTTCGGCCATGCATCTTCAAGTTCGAGAACACGGCGTGAATACAAAAGTTGATAAAACAATTTTTAGCACTCCATGCCCAGATAGCTCTATCAAGTTATCGAAAACTTCTGGACACAAAAAATATCGCGGCCCAATTTACAAGTTCACATAACTTTGCACATAACTTTAGAAATATCGGCGCATAAAATTAGTATTCGTCTCTGTCATTTAAATTTCGATCGTCAAGTGAATTTGTGGAACAATAGAATTTAAATTACGTTGATCACTCTTAATTCTGGCGCTCGTGATTAATGAATCTCGTCGCACAACCTTCATCCGATGTGAAACCTCAAAACTCCGACTCGTGTTCTTGGCTTGTACAAGCAGCAAAGAACTTGCATCGATAAATATTCATGAGTTTCATCATTCATTCAATCGCTCGGTTCGATTCGATCCGTTTATGATCTTAAATCACGTGCTGACTGCGCGCATCGATTCCGGCCACATTCGGCGCCAATTTGCTGGGGACAAGCGTCAAACATTGCGAT
>JAODGE020014339.1:0-10633 GCA_027574965.2 Ecitophya simulans | reverse complement strand
TTTTAATAATAATTACATACATATTTTTCTTCTTTCCCCTATTTTTTTTTTCCCTTTCCCTTTTTTTTTTTTTCCTCCTAGCCCTCTAATAAAATCCCATATAAGCCTTTTCGTGCCCACCCCATCCCTCCCCCCCCCCCCCTACAACACCACACTCATTCACATAGTAGCGCACACACGTGCGTATACACTCATACCTACACACACACACATATATATATATATATTACGCTCACCCGTCAAGTGCTCTTATTTTACACATCCGCAAGCCATCGCTACGCCTTCACAGACTTTACTCTTTCTACTGCTCTCCTTCGGTGTGTGTGTGCTCAATTACTAGCCCCTGCTAATACGAGAGCCTCTTTCTCTGTGTCGCAATAGAAAACACAAAAAATGCCACAGGGCAGCCGCCGAGCAGATCTCATAGTCTTCGTGGGCCCGAGTGGATCCGGCAAGACGACGCTTATACGTCGATTGCTCTCTGACTACCCTGAGCGCTTGGGCTTCAGCATCAGCCATACAACCAGGGCCCCGCGCACGGGCGAGAAGGACGGTGTTGATTACCACTACGTGACCGACGAGCAGTTTCGTGCCATGATCAGCGCCGGAGAGATGATCGAGTATTCGCGGCTTAGTAGCACTACGGGCCCTGGTGGCCCCGATGCTGTAGATGCAGACGGCGGCAGTCCGGCCACGGGAGAAGAGGAGAGTGGGGCTTGGAATTACTACGGCACATGCGCAGAAGCACTGAAGGCAGTGTTGGCAGGGGGTAAAGTAGTTCTCATGGACACAGATGTACTCGGAGCGCTGAACCTGCAGCAGTACTGTCGCTCACATCGTCTCTCCGCGCCCGCGCTCAGTCAACAATCCGCACCGCAGGTGCTGGTATCCAAGATTGGAGCGGGTGCAGACGACGCGGCTGGCGGGGCTACTGTATCGGAGGCACCGTGCTGGAGGCCGCTGCGGTACTTGATGCTATTTATTACACCTCCAAGCATGGCGGTGCTGGAGCAGCGGCTGCGTGCACGCCGCAGCGAGACCGACGCCTCACTCGCCCTTCGTCTCAAGGTGAGTGGGAACTGGATGCGGTGGGCCCAGGCGAACGCGTGGTTTTTCGATCACATCATCGTCAACAATAACTTGGAGCAGTGCTACGAAGAGGTGAAGAGCGCTGTCCTCCCGACCACTGTTGTGGCGCATACGTCAAGTTCATTGTAGTCATCAAAGGAAAAAAAAGGAAAATTGCATTCATGTCAGCCAGGGCTCACAGGGGGTCCCCCGCGCAAGTGCGCCTACGCGGGTATTACTGAGAGTCTGTCTCCGAGAGAGAGGGAGTGGGAAGGGGGGCAGGGACGATCGTTGCGCTGGGTGAAAGGATTCGTTGATGTTGTGATGCGATTTTGTACGCAGTCATCGCACAGCACACCTCTACCCTGCGTTACGACCTCTCCCCCCTCCCCCCCTCCTTTGTCTGGTCACTATCTGTCTATGCCTTCTCTATGTAGTCGCAACGCATTTACATCTATTGTTTGTCATTCCCTTGTGTTTATTCTCTCACACACTAGTTTATTTAAATTGCTATTGCTGGGGGAGGGAGCAAAAGGGTGAGCACACACACACACACACACACATAGGTAGTTACACTGGGAAGACTGAAGTGCCCTCCTTCATCCCAGCGTATATACATTGCTTCAGCCATAGAAAGCAAAAGGCACGTCTTAGTTCTGTTGAGCAGATTATCAAAAAAGTATACACGAAGGATCCGTCCCCACCACCATCCCCGCAAACACGAAGAGTAACCGACGGCATTCTCTCTCTCCACTGCATTCCCGCGTCCTCATTACTTCTCCGTCATTGTTTATTTATATTTATTTATTTTTCCTCCTGAACTGCATTTTTTAGCCTTCTCTCCACTGGGGAGTGATCTGGAAACGATCTCTGGTAAACCAGGCTGGGGGTGAGGGACATTATAGTGATCATATCAGCTCAATCCTTGCCATTGTTGGTGCTCAAGTTCCGGGAAAAGAGTTCGGTGCCAGACTACCACTATATATATATATATATATATATATATATATATACCAAGCTCACTCGCTCAGGAAGGGAGAGCTGCTGATATCTCACATTTTGCTTGCCTTGCCAGAGAGGTACTTTCGTTTATTGTCGTTACCGTTCAGCTTTTGGGGCGCACGTGTCGGTGTGCGTCTCTTATTGTGTATAGTTGTGACTCTGTTGTTGTTGTTTGGTTACCTTTCATCAGATAGATGGCAGCCAATAGAGGAAACACTGCGGCACAGTTCAGCGAGCTGAAGGAGCGTCGCAACTGGCTTATTCATCACCTCTTCACTCGCCAAGAGTACGCCAACTGTCTCAGCGTTATAGAGTCGCAGTTGCGGGAGGGGGATGGGGTCTGCGAGTATGCATTGTACGTGAAGGGATTACTGAAGCGCATGCAGGGGTCCCTGATGGAGTCCCTCACACTCCTGGAGGCCGCAGTCACGGTGAGCCCGGAGAATGCCACCAATCACAAGCAATTTGGACGTGCACTCCAGTTGATGGGGCGTCACCATGACGCAATGGAGGCCTTCGAGAGAGCGGAGAGCATACGCGCCATCAAGGGTCTTGGCGAAGACTGGGAGCTGCAGTTTTGCTGCGGCGTGTGTCACTCGTATCTCAAGCAGTACGACCTCGCCGTGCAAGCATTCATGCACTCTATAACGGTGCAGCGCAATGACACAACGTTTATCCACCTAGGCCGCGCGCTCATATGCAAGCGTGACTGGAATACCGCCATTGGGGTGTACGAAGAGGCTCTCACCTTCTCTCCTGAGAACCCCGAGCTGCTTGTTCTCCTTGGACAGCTCTACCTCAAGATGGGCAACACAGGAAAGGCCTTTGGCTATCTGGGTCACTGCCTGACGATTGATCAATCCAACGCCACAGCCCTCCTTGCGGCTTCTAGTGTCATTCAGGATAACGGCGATTATGACGTGGCGCTGCTGAAGTACCGAATCGCGGTTGCCAAGATGCCAGACTCTGCGCAGCTATGGAATAACATTGGGGTCTGCTTCTTTGGAAAAAAGAATGAGTACGCCGCGGTGGCGTGCCTGCGCAAGGCAATCTTCCTGAGCCCGCTCGAATGGATCCCACACTATAATCTCGGCATCGTGTTCATCGCGATGGGCCGGCACGCCTCAGCGTTTCACTGCCTCTCCGCGACAGTCAACCTGGATGCGTGCTACTCCTCGGCCTACATGTTTCTGGGGGTCTCGCTCTCCCTCATGAATGACCCCACCAACGCCTGCGCAGCGTATGAGAAGGCACTCGGCCTCGGAGACGACCTCCTCGTACGACTGAACTACGCCATTACGCTCTTCAACAGCGGTTTCCCACGCCAATCGGCGGAGCAACTGGAGGTGTTCCTGCCGGCCTGGGAGGCCCTGACACCCAAGCAGCACAAGCAGCTCCCCGCCGCTGTCCCTGGAGCAGTGAGCCAGCTGCGGCATTGTCTGAATCAGCACCCACCGCCACAGCAAGAGGCAGAGGAGCCTCAGAACGGGCCTGCGACTGGAGTGGTGGTGGGAACTGTGCTGCCAGCCGGCTCCGGCGCCGTCAGCGGTGAACGCAAAACGAGTGATAAACCGAAGAGAAACGACGCTGTGCCGAGCGGCACAGCGTCCTTCACACAGGGGGCCAACGGTGGATTCGTGGAGCACGCTGATGAGAACATACCAAGCCACGGGTCTGTCGCAGAGTGACCAGGGACGCTGGTGATGTGCCTGCGTAACCATGGTATCTGCTTGTACCGTCCTCTGTGCTTGCGTATAGGTGGTGTGAGTGCACACGCAAAACAGTAAAACGGTACCGGGGAAAAACCCCTCTCTTCGTGTGAGCGTATACATCGCTCATACAAGAGAAAAGCTGAAGAAACGTAGCATTGTTAGTGTCGATGTTGACGAATAGTAGAGGACATCAGACCTCTGCTCTTTAAACTACCCCCCCCCCCTCCCCCCTCTTTCTCTCTCCCGGACACACGTGCACAACCACGCACACTCTCTCGCGTCTTTCCGAGCCACTGCTGTTTACTAATAGCACAGGTAACTGTGGGTCTGCCCGACTCCTCCTCCTCCCATGAGGCTGGCTGAGGGAGACGGACTCGGGGAGTCCGACGTCAAGGCAGCGAGGCAGTACATGCGCTACCGCATTGCTGCGCTGAAGCAAGCGTACCACGCCAGCACCTGCACCCCCTCCAAGGCCACCTACCAGGAGGTCCACAGGGAATTTGGTGACCACATCGCGGCGCACTACTATGGTAACTGGGTGCTCCCTCTCGTGGCGGTTGGGGTCGCGCTCCTGCTCACCTGGTGCCTCATGCACTGGAGTGTGCGGGCGCTCCTCGAAGCCCGCCTCCTTGCGCGGCAGCGAGGGGCTTTGGGTAGCATTGCATGGCTTGGCCGCATCCGTCAGCAGCTGCGGCTCAGCAGAGAGCCTTACCGCCAGGCGCGGCAGCGGCTGACGTTCTGGGCGACGATCTGCACAATTGTTGCCTCTCTCATGCTCGCTGTTGTGGCGTACTCCAGTGCCATGATGGACGCGACGATCGGGTGGGTGCTATCGCTGCTCCTGCCGCAGCAGCTGTCGATCCTGCGCAAGAGCAACCGTATTGCTCGCCTCTTTTCAGTCATTACCGGCGGGGACACCGCTGCGCTGCGCAACTGGTCTGACAAGGTGTTGGACGTTTTCTTCTGGTTCTACGTTGGACCGGCATTGCTAGTTGGCGTGGCCTATCTCCTGAAGCTAGCGACGGACAACATGCGTGAGGTGGTGATTGAGCAACCCCAGCCACATGGCTCACACCTCTTGGCGGTGCTCCATGCGGAGGCACAGGAGCAGCAGAGGACAGCAGAGGAGGCTCGGCATGTGGAGCTGGTCGCCATGCTCGCTGCGGTGTGGGACACGAAGAGCACAGACACTTCATCTATCCCTGCATTGCCACAGAGTGGTGGCGGCGAGGGTAGCAGCAGTGCGAACTCTCAGCCTCTATTGGGAGAGAGAGTGCAAAGCGAGGCGTCGCTTCCAGCACCCGCTGACGCAAGTAACGCAATAGGAGAGGAATGAAAACCTGTGAAGGGTGAAGACGAAGAGAAACCATTTGGAAACGATTGCAAGGGAGCGTGATGTGCCCTCTTGCAGCCGAAGTTACATCTGCAGTGATGGTGGCGACATGGATGTTTGTTTTTTTGTGTGTTCTTCTTCCTCACCTACTGTGCATTACTGTTTAGCACAGTTAATTATGATTCGTGGTGCTGCTCTAGACGTGTCTTTCTTTCTCTCCCTCACACTCACACTCATGCATGCACGTACATGCGTGCACACACTTCTCCCATTGCTTAAAACACGAGCACGTCTTCCATACTGAAGGAGTTACATCCTTGCGTGATTGATTGTATATATATATATATGGCCCTCTTGCAAGAATACATACACGCCTTTACTCTCTCCCTCTGTCTCGGCTGTTCAGTAGTGTTCCCAGTGTTCGCAACCGAACATTTAGGGAGGTGCATTTATATAATTTTTGGTCGTACTTTATTCAGCTGCTGCTGTGGATTTGTGTGTGTGTGTGTGTGTCTTTGTATTAAAGTAGGATGAATCGCATTCCCTCTTCAGTGCGCAGTGCCCCGATGTATGCGGCGGCGGTGTCACAGTTCTCTGTGTGCCGTCAGCCGTGGAGCGAGTACATCAACCTCCTGACGAAGGAGGACGGAAAGCCATATCACACAGAGCAGCAGGAAAAGCCTGCGTACCGCGGCCGCAAGCGCGGACGTGAGGGGTGGCTCTTTGGGCAGCAGGTGCAGCTGCACTACCACCGCTTCCCTGATGAGCAGCTCTTCACTAACCTCACGCGCTGGCGCATGGGCGACACAGTGGGCGACGTCGCGCTGCAGCAGTTCCGCAACGCCCAACCGTTTGATATTGAGGATCGCGACCCGCAGGGCTTCCAGCGTCCGGCACCGGAGGTTTACATGAAGTTGAACTACAAGAACCCAGCCACCATCTCCCGCTTCCTCACGCGCACAGGGCACATGTACCCGCACGACATCATGCCCATGCACCCGGAAGCAGTTGTGAAGCTTCGTGTGGCGAAGTCGCAGGCCGTCCGTATTGGTCTCTACCCACGATTTGGTAACCCATTCTGGTTCCGCTCGCAGCGGTTCCGACCAAAGGCCTACCAGGAGAACTACGATCCCACCACATACTCAACGAAGCACACCATGGAACACTTTGCCTTCAACTGGGTGCAGACCAACCGCATTCGGCAGTACTTCCAAGGTCTCGAGGAGGTGCACGCGGCGCGTCGTGCTGCAGGGTCGGGAGGCGGCGTCACCTACGAGAACAAGCAGCAGGATCAGTTCTACTCGCCAGAGATCCTGTCGATCACGAGGCATCGCGATCAGCCGTCGTACGGCGCGGCGGTCGAACACTCCATCAAGAACCCCACTGTTCCTGGTCTTATGTCCACAAAGGGTATGAAGAAGAAGTTCCACAACCTCTACTCGTCCACCTCGTCGAAGCGGATGGGCTTCTCAAACCCAACTCTAGGCATCAAGAAGGTATAAGCCAGGCGTGGGGGAGTGTGGGAGTAGGTGGGGTACTGCGCCGTTGGCGTAGTCATGGTCGTGGCGGTCGCGACTCTGTAATACCATTATATATATAGATAGATAAGAACAACTATATGCTACCATGATGTGCTTGGAATGCTGTGCGTGGGCCCCCCCCCCCCCCGCGTCCCTCGCATTTGTGTGAATTTAGGGTCGCTGTTGTTGTTGTTTTTCGGCTGCTTTTGTACAAGCACGGGTCATCAATCTCTCTCCCTGTGCGTTTCCCTTCTTCTCTCTTTATTCCCCTTTGACGAAACCGCAACAGCGAATCAACAAGCACACAAGCAACGGATTGGTAGGGCGGCATATCACGAGCAGGGCGTGAATCTCTGTAGTTATCATACAAGCACACAGCACATATAACTGATACTCGGCAATGGCGACTGTCACGGAAATCTCTCTGGAGCAGCTGTGCCCGACCGTTACCTCCGCCAGCTGGGCGTCAGGCCCTCTCTACTTCCTCGGCGATGTCGGAGGCACGAACGCACGCCTGGGCTTTGCCAAGACGACGACGAGCGGCGGTGTGGAAATTGTGTATGTGCGCTTCCGCATGAACAAGAAGGACGTCAATCAACTGAAGGAGTTCTTCGTGGTAGTGCTCAAGTCACTGGGAAACCATCGTGAGTCCGTCACGCGACGCATTGCCTCCGGTGCGGTGAGCATCCCGGGGCCCGTCACCAACGGCATCGTAGGAGGCCCCTTCAACAACCTGAAGGGCGTTGCAAAGCTGCTTGAGTACCCCGACGAGCTCTTCCCGCCGGGCCGTAGTTCCCTCCTGAACGATCTCGAGGCTGGAGGCTACGGCGTGCTCGCGGCCAGCGACGCGAAAGTATTCTCGGAGTACTTCAAGGTAATGTGGGAGGGCACGCACTGGAAGGTGCTGGAGCCACAGGCGGCACCCGGGTCCGTGCTGGGTCGGGGTAAGTGCTTCATCGCCGCTCCTGGGACCGGGCTCGGCTGCTCTCTCATCAACTACAACGGCATGGCAGGACGGTACGAGGTCCTGCCGCTGGAGTACAGCTCCACCACCGTCACGGCGAAGGTCGGCGCTGGCGAGTACCTACAGGGGCTCGCGGAATATAATGAGCGCTCGCAGTATATGCCCAACAAGGAGCAGGTCTCCAACGGCAAGGCGATCGAGTACAACTACTACCGCTCCCTCAAGGCGAAGGGGAAGGCACCCATCACAGGGAAGAGCCCGCTCCACGCTGGGCAGATTGCGGAGTTGGCTCAGCAGGGAGATCGCGACGCCCTGGATGCGGTCGGCACTGCCCTCGGATACCTGGTGGAGGTGTGCAGCGAGGCTACAATGACATTTCTCCCACTTACCTGCGTCCTTATTGGCGATAATATTGCCAGCAACGACTTCTTCTTCGCGAAGGAGGCGCAGCTGCAGTGGCTGCGGGAGCGCGCGATGAGTCACCCGATGGAGAAGCAATACGGCTTCATCGGGCGGACGACTTATCTTCGCCAGGTGAAGGCAATTAATCTGAACCTGTTGGGCTGTTATGGCTTCGGCACGCATCTGAAGCCCAAGGAGTCCAAGCTGTAAAAAGAAACCTTCGAACGCAGATGAAATCCGAACTAACAGACCAACAGGAGAGAAGAGGTTTAAATCGGAAAGGGAATAGGACTGCTATTAGCAGGGGCGGTACTTCCACACACACACACACACACAACGGGCTACGCAATGGTGAATCGAGTCAGAAAGACGGTTTGATGGCGTTGTGCGTGAGTGCTATGTCACGCACGAGCATGGACTCCCTCTGTCTTTCTTTAAGGAATCTCACTCTGCAAAAACTACGACTTTTTGTGTGTTTATTCTTTTTTTAGCGATTACAGTGATTTGAAGCACTTATTGTCATAATTTTATGTTTTTTTTTCTATCGTCTCGCACCATCACAAGACCTATTTATGATCAGTATATATGTGTACCTTTTTTTTGTTAATATGCGCGAGAGTAGTGGTACAGCGTAGCACCGCCCTGCCCCTCTTGTAATCGGCTTGAATTATGTTGATTGTTTGTCCTTGTGTTATGTCCCCCGCTGTATCTTTCTGTTTAGGGTGCACAGTTATTGGCAGCTCTTTTTGGGCCTGCATCCACACCATTCCTCCGCCCACCTTCCTCCTCTCTCAAATACCTGCTGAGGTGAGTGGAATAGGTGAACTCCAGTGGATGCAGACACACAGCAGCTACGAATCCTTTTTTACAAAAATTCTCATGTCGTTCTGAGGTGTGGTTGCGCTGAGGTATTGTATGGTACCCCCAACGATCATGCAAGCGAGTGGGCATTACACCACGGATTAAATAATAATAAAAATAGAAAGCAAGGCAATGGCAAAACTGTACCTCCCGTGGGCTTGTTGCAGGTCTTTTCTATGAGTGGTCGTGAAGGCGTCTCTCTCCCTCTCTCTGCCTTATTATTCAGGCGCTCACCAAGAGAGGGGAAGTCAGTGTACTCATGCAAGACAGACAATAAGCATACACGTGAGGCTTTGTCGGTGCAAGTCAGAGTTAACCAATGAGAAACAACAACAAAAGGCTACTTCTCAGCGTGGCAACGTGTAAAGAGCAGCGGGTTTATATATATATATATATATATATCCCCAACTGAGTGAACGAGGTCACGCTTTGTTGACGAGCATCCATCCTTTATCATTAATCGATGAATATGTATATATGCGTCATTACGCCCCTCCCTATATATCAGCAGCCAAGTGCATGCATCTCTGTATAGTCTTTGCGTTGCTTCTCCTCCCCCTCACTCTAACCCTTTTTTTTTACGTTAGGCAGTTATGTCTGGGAATTAGATTGCATGTCAAATGAAACGCACACAGAGGCGTACATGAAAAGCGAGCCCATGGAGGAGACGAAGAGGCAAGAGTGGATGGAGCTGCAGGTGGAGCTTGCACAGGAGGTGCACGTGCCGCGGTCAGAGTACTGGTCAGGAGCACTGCACCCCGGGTCTGGCTCTGCAGACCCTCTCCCACCTCCCTGTTCAGTTGTGTGTGGCAGTGTAGATGAGAATTTCTGTCATAACCACTTTGAGCTGCCCGCTGGGGAGATTGTGCGTGTTCTGGGGGACCTGGCGGACCTTACGACGGCATTTGCCCGGCAGCTCCAGTGGGACCAACACAGGCAAGCGAGGTGGAGCAGCGCTAGCGGATCGGTACTGCCGCCTCTGCGCTATGTAGGTGGCCTTGACATCTCTTTCGTGCCGAATACGGACTTGGGTGTCGCCTGTCTTTCCGTTCTCGCGTACCCCTCCATGCGTGTCGTCAGCACTCACATGCATCATTGTGTGCTGCGCGAGCCATACATCTCCGGCTTCCTCGCCTTTCGGGAGGTGCAGCCGGTGCTGGAGCTCTTCGATTCGGTCCGCGGGGAGTTGGAAGAGGCAGGGAGGCTTCCGCAGCTTCTCTTCATAGATGGATGTGGGGTGCACCACCCCAGGAGGTGCGGTCTGGCGTCGCATCTTGGAGTCGTCATCGGCCTCCCAACGATTGGCTGCGCAAAGAATATTCTTCAAGTGGACGGCATTAACCGTGCAACTGTGGAGGCGGACTTTCACGACTCAGCAGCCACCTCAGTGGTCGCACATCCTCTGCACGCTCTTGTGGGGGTATCGGTGCCGCGACAACTATATGGTTACGCGGTGCAGACGAGCAACAGCGTGAGGAAATGTCTTTTCGTATCGCCAGGTCATCACGTAGGCTTCGCCATGGCAGCGGCGCTGACGCTGTCGGTGTGTCATTATCGCATCCCAGAGCCCATCCGGGCTGCTGATTTAGGGTCACGCCAGTACATTCGTGATAACTTAAATCAGGGCTCTGGTACGTAGAGGTCGAATACGTCTCACTCGCTCCTCCTTCTCCCCAGCACCTCTTCTTTTTGATCGTCTGTGTGTGTGTCTGTGTGCTTTCCTTGTTGCCTTTATCGGCCCCCTCACCGTCACGTTTCAGAACCCGCTCTG
>JAODGE020014336.1:0-10243 GCA_027574965.2 Ecitophya simulans | reverse complement strand
CTTCTGAGGCTAAGGCCACCTCTGCCCCCACCGCTCAAGATACCAAGGCCGCCTCCCGCGTCGCTGCCCAAGAGGCAGCTCCTGCTACAGCTCCTCCTGCTCGCGCCTCCACCCCTGCTGCGGCAGTGCCATCCTCCGCTCCCGCCACCTCCCCGGCAAAGGCAGGCCGTACTGCCATTCCGCAAGCCGCCGCGGCTACTGCCAGAGCGATAGCGTCGACTCCGGCCTCTGCTCCTGGCACCGGCCGCGCTGGTGCCCTCGCGAAGCCAGTCGTTGCCAGAGCGATGAACATGGAGCCCTCCGCTGCTGAGGCTGCTGCTCCAGCCCCTGCAAAGGCTGCAGCGCCGGTAGTTGCTGCGCCGGCTCCCGCGCCCGCACCCGCACCCGCAGAGGCCGCTACTGCTGTGGCGCCATCTCATGCCCACTCGACAGGGGAGAACATCACCAGGACTGTCGTCATTGTGGACGGCGCAGAGAGCGAGGCGTACAAGGTACAGCTGGCTAACAACATTGTGAAAACCACCAACACTGTGTTTGAGGTGACAGAGACGCTTGCGAGACACACGGTGCAGCAGCAGTTGCTGGGGTCTAAGGCTACCACCTCCGCTGTCAACACCTTCGTGAGCGGTGCTAACAGCACCATCATCTCCCTCGACAGTGGCCGGGTGGCGGCTAATGTGTTCGACTCCCCCGCATGGTCGGCGGTGCGCGAGGCCGTGGCCGGCGCGCTATCCCACAAGGCAAAGGTTAGCACGCTTCGCGCCTCCATGACACTTCTCAGAGAGACTGGCGAGGCGGTCGATCTGGGAGTTGGTGGAGAGTGGGCACCAATGGTGATTGCGTCGTCCCCGCTCTTTGGCCCTGTCATCCATAATGCCACCATGTTCCTGATCGCCAACGCGGAGGACTTGGACAAGGCGATGCTCACCGCGCGCTCAAACGTTGGTGGGAAGTGGGCAAGCAACACACTGCTCTACTGCAGCTTCGTGCACTGCTTCCGCGAGGGTGAGGACGTGCTGGTGTCCTCGCTGACAGCCTCCTTTGCCGGTACCAATCACGAACTGTACAGCAGCATTCTGGAGCGGCGCAGCCCGCTGCGGGACGCCTACAGCTATGCCTTCGGAGGGCCCGCTGCCACCATCATTGTGGCCTCTCTGCACTCCGAAGACCTCCCTGATGCTGTGACAGCCGCGATGCAGTGTGTCCGCACATGTGGGAAGACGAAGAACCGCCCGCTCCGCCGCGGCAGCGTGGGTGACTTTGTGCGCTACACAAAGATATCTCTCGAAAAGCGCCTGGCGCGCGTCAAGGCCGCCACCGACCCGAGGGAGATAGAGCAGCAAAACCGCGTCATCAAGCCGATGGTGCAGATGCTTAAGGATCACGAGGCGCTGCTCCGCCAGCCCGAGGTAAACTTCCCGCAGGCATACGCGCCGGAATCTGAAAGCAGTGCCCCTGCCGCCGCCGCGACTGCAACATCGGCCAGCAACCAGCGCGAGTCGGGTGGCGCGAAGGAGGGGGCGCCAGCCACTGCGTCCCCCGCCCACAAGGGAGGCAGCACCCCCCCGACCACGGCCACCGAGCAGGTTGGCTTCACGGAGCTGCGGGTAGTGGCCTTCCTCAAAGACGCCGACGCCCCTTCCACGGAGGTGCCCACAGTCAAAGTAGCGGACCAGGACTACCCCGTCAGCGAGGTCGTGTCTCGCGGCCAGCCCTCTAGCAACGTGATGGACATACAACGCAGCTTTGCGGCGGTGCACAACACCGCGATCATCTCCGCCAGGTCCTCCCAGGAGACTCCCCTTGCTGCGGAGCCTGTGTTCGCGAATCTGCGCACCCTTCTGGAGGCGGTCTTCCCACCAGGCCCCGGAGAAACGGTGCTGCTCGACATCTCCCTCTCCGTCGTCGCCACCAACGAGATGGTCTTTGACGCCCTCAGCGGCCAGACCCCAGGCGCTGCGATGTCGAAACCACTAGAGATTTCTTCTTCACCGCTGTATGGCCCGAAGGTGCACGGGATTACCATGAAGCAGGCCGCAAACTCCCGGGAGGCACTGTCCACTTGGGATGGGGCGTTGAAGAACGCCCAACAGTTCATGGACGAGTGCTGGCAGTCAAACTACATGATCCTCGCCACAGTGATCCAGCGCCGTCGCACCAGCGAGGGAGACGTGTTGCTAGCCTCTCTCACTGCCACACTCACCGACAGCACTGCCGCAGCGTACCACGAGCTGATGGAGAAGTCCGGGACTCGTTGGATGCTCCTGGCTTGTGCCTTTGGTGGCCCGTGCTCAACGGTGTGCGCTCTCAGCTACGAGGCCGCCGCGCTCCCGACGTCCGGAGACATGACTTCCGTTCTGACTCAGCTCAGCAAACAGTACAAGAACCTCGTGAGTCGCTCCGGCAGCATTTCCGCTTTCATTCAGTACACGGGATCAGCATTGGCGCTCGAGCGCCAGCGCGACCAGGCCAATGCTGGGTCGAAGCACCACGAGCGCAAGGTCCAGCGCCTGACAGACATGCTAGCCGACCACAAGGGGCTCATGGAGAACTTCAGGGGTGACATCCCAGCCTACTTGAACCCCTCCGACAGCAAGCGGACTCCCCAGAGCGCTCCCGTCCGAAGCGCCGCTGCGCCAGCAGAAACCCCCAAGGAAGGAGCTGCTCAGCCCTCCCACGTGACACCTGGCACTTCACAGCCCACTGCTGACCGGCATAGCTCCGGGGATGGCCCCAAGGTGAACACTGTTGTGATTGTCTCGGCGCAGCGCTCCCCCTCAACACAGCCTGCGGCTGCCGGACGGCAGGTATCTGTGGCGACACCGGATGACAAGCGTGTGGTGGTGGCATGGAGTGTTGGTGGCGAGTCTGACCGCACCTTTGACGAGGTCATCTCACGACCCACTAGCACATCTCTCGTGCGCTCCACCCACATTGATGAGCTGGTCAGGATGGTGGACGGGGGCTTCAACAGCGCCATGCTCTGCTGCGACGCCCCGCACTCGAACAGCAGTGTGGGGCTGGCCGCTCGGACAGTGCAGATGGTGCATGAGCAGCTGGTGAAGCGCAAGGGAACGGAGGTGTACTTCTCCATCAGCGCGATCAGGGGCGACAACGCGCGGAACATGCTGAAGGAGGGGAGCGAGTATGGTGTGCTAGAGGTGGCAACGTCCCCGCTATTCGGCCCGTGCGTGCGTGGCTCTCTCATGACGCCCTTTTCTAACGTGAGCGCCTTCGATAAGAGTTTTCGTGTCGCAGCGAGCGAGGCTGCGCAGGAGGGTGCTATGTGTGTTGCGTGCATTGCGGTGAAGCAAATTGATGCCGATCGCAACGATGTCATAATCAACGGACTTCTCATCACCATTGATACCCCTGACGCGGGACACTATCGTAGGGCGCTCAACACCTCCAACAAGCACGAACGCGGGGTGTTTCAGTACGCACTGGGTGGCAGCTGTTTCACCGTTGCCACACTGGGCCTTCCCGAGAAGGCGGATGAGGAAGGCCTCTCCGCTGTCCTTGATGTCTACGACAAACTGCATCAGATCAAATGCGCAGGGTTGCGTAATGGCAGTCTACGCCGCTTCTTCGAGTACTCTAAGGACGCGGTGCGGCGCTTGGAGACCGCCGTGGACAAGGCGAAGGAAGAGCACAAGGCGATGTACCGCGGCCGGCTGGAAACGCTGAAGGCGATGCGCGACGATGCGGAAACCATGCTTCGTAGTCCCGCTGGCATTATGCCGCCGGTGTACTTGTCGCAGTCAGACCGCAAGGAGTTGTAGAGTTGGAAGTCTGTGAGTTCCCGTTACAATCGAAGCGGCAAGCAGATCTTCTTTCTTCATTTTATGTGTGTCTATGGAGGTGTGTATGTGTGTGTGTGTGTTTCGCTCCCCCCCTCTACAGACCCACGCATACGCATAAACAAAGGCACAACTGAGAAAGCTCCTCCTGTCCGACTAGCCCGTCTCTTGGGCCTCATAGTTCACTTGTTTCGTTTTTCCTCCTAGGGATTTATATGCACCAATATCTTTTTTTTTTTCGTTCCCGTCGAGTCGGCTTCCCACTCATCATTGTCAACATAGGTTGTTTGTTTATTTTCTGTTTGTTCTTGCGTGCATGCATACCCGTGGCTGAGTTTCGATGTCTTGTGAACAACTCTCCCTTGCTATCAGCTCAGTTTTTCTCTTTTACTTCAACGGCAGCGCACCCACAGTATGGACTGTGACAGAGAATAAAGAGGATGACCTTTGAGGTGTTTTCTGCCTGTTTTATTATTATTGTTATCATTATTGATTTCGGTGTCTCGTTTAGTGGCGGGAGATATGTGTAAAGGTGCGTCCTTCTTTCTGCAACCTTCATCACCCCGAACATTTTTGTTTGTTCTGAGGGGCACATGTTCTTCAGTATGGAATAGACATCCACAAAAAATATGCTTGGATACCACTCCCCGGGCAAAAAAAAGGAAGCGAAATACCGCTTTTTTTTGAGAGAGGGAGAGGACTGGAATGAGTTTCCCATCATTGATCTTCAAGAGCTAAGATACTACCACCATAGACTTAATAAAAAAAAATGAACACTCTAATTGGGGAAAGTCATCCCAACACTATTTATTTTAGTAACAGAGCTTGTGCATTGGTGCTGGGTTGTGTTCCTCCTCCCCATCGCTTCCTCCAGCACCACCCTGTTACGTGAGGAAGTGTTGCGGTCAGTAACAAAAAAGAGCTCTCACCTCCCTTTTTTAAAAGAATATTTGGTATAACCGTGTTGTCCGCAGTAGATCATGGCAGCGTAATGTATGGGACAGTGATAATCCATCTCTATATAATTATAATACAGGCAAGGTGTGTGCCAGCACCAAATGCTGTGCCTCTGTTCAAGCAGGAGTTCATCGGCATTGTAGTAGAACAGTCATACTGACTTTGTGTTCTTACTATCCCCTTGTTTTCTGGTTAGTTTTTCACTGTTTCTTTTTTGTACTTGTGGTTGTGTTCCCCCCTCATGATTTTTGTAACTTGTGCTCCAGTACTTTTCATTGTGCACGCGCCTTCCATAATTACGCCAAGTATCAGGCTATTGGGTCATACATATGCACACACACATATATATGTTCGTATAGAAGCGCTTTTCTGATGGACAGCGTTCGTTCTTCCTTGATTTTGTTTACAGAACATGAGTACAATATCCAGTATATATTTATTGTGGATTTTTGTCCATTTTTTTATTCTGTTTTTGTAGTGGTCGCTTATTTATATATCTATCTTGGGTACATCCGTCCAGAGGCTCAGGATAAGCACAGCTGGCAAGACAACGGCAAAGACTTGCATTGCCGCGATCTAAAGATCCCACTTTCTTATGTGTCACCCCTAGAATTCCATCGAACCACGGAAGAAAATGCAAATATGACACGCAAAAAAAAACTGTTTATGCTGTGAGCTAACATCAGCTACTCCCCCCACAGTTCATTTTATTATTATTATCTGTACACATGTGTTTGTGTCCCCTGGTGACACTTCTTTTTTTTCTGACTTCGCTACGACTGCATCACAGTCACTCACGCATGCACATATGCAGATTCATTGTACCCCCCCTCTGTTCCACTTCTTTTTCTCCCCTCTTCTTCCTCCAGATGACGAAGGTGGGCTCACGCCCCTGTTCAACTAATGTGTTGTCCTCCAACTAATATCGGCACCCTTGAGGCTTAAGCCCTTCGCTTGTGACCCCCCACTTTGCCTCCTCCCATCTTTCCGACTTGCTCTCAGTGTGGAAGGGGGGGGGAGGGAACGTGCTGTGATCTTCCACTGCCTCCATTTACCTTTTGTTTGCTCATGTGCTCTTCACTCTTGTCCTCAGTTTGCTTTCTTTCCTCATCTACTTTCCAGTGTCACACTTGTTCAACTTGGATTAGCAGCACCATCAGGTGTTTATATATATATATATACCGAAGTCCGTACCACGACACTACGTCTTGGCTTGTGTCCGAATAAAAAACCTTATTTTTATAAAAGAGCAGAATAGACATGGAGATGCAGAACCAGATGTACGGTGGTCCAATGGTGTACCCACAAGGAGGCTACCCTCAGGGCGGCTATCCACAGGGCGGTTATGGACAAGGAGGATACGGTCAGAATGGATATGATGATACCGAGTACAACGAGATGGAGCCGGAGGATGGACTGTACCAGAGCCAGCCTCTCGGTTCTCAGAAGAGTTTCAACGGCCCCATGACGGAGGAGGACCGCCGGGACTCTTCCATGCGGCGGCGCCGTTCTTCACGCGGGAATGTCAGGCACCGCTCCGGCGAGAAAAAGAGCGATGGACTAGCTCGTCACGGTAGCCTGTACCAATCCAACCGCGAGCGCTCCACCCAGGCGGTTGTGAGTGTGCGAGGGAACATGGACCAGATCGAGAAGGAGGAGGAGATTGATGACCTCAAGCAGTACTACGGAAACATGGCAGGGCGCTCAGAGGATCGTGTGACGGATGGTGTCCGCGGCACGCGCAGCTACCGTGGCGACATTGATGACGGCGATGACGTTGGCAAACCCCGCCGTGTGACGAACCGGCGAAACGTTCACGGACGCTCTGCCACTGGATACGGCGGCATCAATTTCAAGCGTGAGATTGCTATGCGTAAGGGTGAGCAATGGGGCGACTTGGAGGTCCGCTATCGTGGAGGCCATTCTCGCCCTCAGGGCCGCCGTCTGCAGCGCGATATCCCCCCACCAGAGATGCCGCCGCCGCCGCAGCTGCCTATGCCCATGTATGAGATGCCGATGGAGGTGTTTGTCGAGCAGCCTATGCTCCCAGTGGTATTCGAAGAGGAAGATGTCCGGACTTATAGCAACCTGAGCGATGCCTTCTCGGATGATGCGTTTGCGGCACTGGACGAGGAGGATAACGAGTTCTCTTAACACGCGAGGGACATTCGGAGCGTGTGTGCCGGTGCGAGTGCCCACTTGTATTTCTGCGTGAGCGCGTAATGGCTCACACACAATACACGCCCTTCCGCGTGTGGAGGCACGCGCATCTCATCGTCACCCCCCCTTCCCTCCCACCTGGGTAGGTACGGCCTTCAACACTTAATAGTTCACTATATTTCTCTCTTTGTGTGCCAGCTCAAATGTGACTGTTTTTCTATGAGTAGTTATCTTTCTGCTAGTGGGGCCCCGCTTCATGTTAACGTATTATCGGTTTCCCCTTTCTAGTTCCCCTATTTCCCCTATTTCTCCTCCTCTCCCTCTTCGCATCTTCCATTCCCACGTACTGCATTCATTTTTTATTTTTATTATTTCCTTCGCCCTCTGCTTCTCATCTTCTGCAAGTGGTGATCAAATTACCCACCCTCTTTCCCACACCTCCCTCCCTCTGCCAATGTACGTCCATCGTTTTTTGGGACCGACAGGCGTGCCACACTCACCACCACCACTACTACTAGCTTCAGTGGCGTCTTAACGGCGGGAGAAGCGGAAAAAAACTGAAACAACTGCCTGACGGAACGGTCTTGTAAGACATGTACCCTTATGTATGCGTGTGTGTGTGCGCGCTTCGATGTGGTTGTACCTTTACCACTGTTGTGGCTCGTGGGCTGCAGTTGATCTCCGCCAGTGAGCAGAAGGAGTGGGAACCGCGCGCTCGTGACGGTGTATGTGTGTCTCTCAGTGCGTGGGGAGGGCATGTCACAGAGAGGATATGCTGTGGTGCACGAGGTTGTGCTTCGGTCCACTTTTTGAAAGCAGCCGTGCACTTCATTGTTCATACTCTTAAAGTAGTATTAAGTTTTTGTTATGCTTTAGTTCAACTCTCTCTCTATGCATTTGTGTATAAGTACCATAAAGAGAATCCCTAATGCGCATAGCTGCACTGTCACTTATGCGCCATTACTAGGTTTTATGTTTATGTTCTTTGTTTTTATTGTTGTTGGGCACGCGCGACACTCTTGAGATGCCGTTGTGCACCATGCCCTGTTTGCATGACGTCAAACCATTGTCACCTTTCCCCCCTCTCCGATTACTGTTAGCCCTTTCCCTCAGTGAAGGTGACGGAGGTGAAATCGAGGAGGCAGTGTATCCATGAGTGGATCACAGGGGGGGGGGGAGGGGGAGAGCACACTATTCAGCAAATGCACAAAAGATAATGTCGGCAGTGGCGGTCCCACCTCTAGGGGACTTTGCCTCCCCCTTCCCTTTCCTCACTGGTAGGAGTGTGCGTGAATGGTTGTGCTTCGACCTGACAGAGGTAATTGGCGTGGCAAGTGACGGTAGCAACAGGAGTGGAGCGCTGCGTGGTGAGGTCGGAATGAGACGGTGGCTGACAACACACAGACACACTAGCACACACGCTCACTCATCCGGGGGCCTCTGTATATGGAATGCGGGGGTGGAGGGAACAATGATAATGCAGGCTGTAGCGAAAGGAAACACATGTGCTGACGCTCCCGTCGTTGCTCTTTTTGTTGTTGTTGTATGAGACATGTTCCGGCAGTATCAGTTTTTTTTGTATGGAGAGGAAATCCTATGGTGCGGTCAAACACCGTCGGATACGCGGCAGAACATTTATTTTATTATTATTCTCAAATGGAGGAGAATTTTCGCGTACTTGCGTCAGCTATATATATTTATATATTTGGAGGCGGAATGAAGGAGATCACATCACATCTGCAGACACAGTCACTCACGTTCCTACTTAGTACCATGAGACAGGGTACTGCAGTTCAGCGATTCTCTCGTGTGGGTAGTGTGTATATTTGAGGAGTGACGAGGATAAACTGCCCCCAAACATGGCCCCCAAAAAAGACGCAGCAGGGAAAAATAAGAAACTGATTTGAAAAATGAAAAGAAGCAAACAGCAGACAAATCAGGAGAGAGAGCATTAACAAACAAAGGAGCAGCGGCCTGTGTGCATACGATATCATTTTTTTCTTTGGAAGTGTTTTTTTTGGTCATTTTGTGCAATCCTTTTGTTTTACCATTGTTGTGTACAGTGCAGGGGTAGTTCCGTTGACGCACGCTCGTTGTGTCCCTCGCACTTGTTTTTCCCTTTTCTCTTTCCGTGCCCCTTCTCTTCTCCACGGTAGAAACGGTGTGACGCAAATGATGCTAGACTTTGAGATTGTGCGCCGAATGGCCATCTGTAAAGCGAGTAGGTCCGAGGGGGCCAGTTCCTACCCCTCCTCTCTCCCCGACCGTACCCATCGTGCTGGAGTATCTTCTTGTTACTTGCGTGCGCTCTCGTTGCTCAATCCAATGTCCTCCTACTTCATCTTTCCATTTCCCCCGCTTTCCTTTTGGCACACACTCCCTCTCTGATCCGTCGTGCTCTCACCACATGGACTGGCATCTCGTATTATCAAGGAATTCGAAATTGCGGAGTACCTGTGCATTCATCGTTTAGTTTCTTTTCCCCTCATCCCTTTGGTGACCCTCCCCCCTCTTTTTTTGACACTTCACCTGCCTTCCCGAAGTTGGATCGGCAGGACATTACCAGAAAGAGCCCATTCTTCCCCCTCCCCACCCACTCCCTGAGTCACGGTAGTTGCATTCCAAGAGAGATCACACGCACACACACGAAAAAATAAAGGAGGGCAGTACGCAAGTAGACAAGAGCCCGACACCATTGTGCTAACTAGGGGTGAGGAAAGACCACGCACACACACAGCGAGAGAGACCCAATCACTTGATTAACCGTCGTTACAGTTATATATAGTTGAGCGTCTAGTGAGGTCGTCTTGGTCTCTCTAACTACAACTGTGGTGTGCACATACTCTTTTAACCAACCCCTCCCACTTGTTAGAGCCTTTTTTTTTGCACACACAGACCTGTAAACCATTTATTCCTTCTAAGTACTCATTGCTTGAGCCCATGTCATCGCTTCTATTAGATGAGGGAGGTTCCCTCTCCCACATTAATGCCACACCCTCTGCTCCCGGCTTCTACGCGGTTGATGTGCCTCCGGACAACAATGGCATCGGTAATGAGGACGTAGCGCAGGCGGCACATCTTACAACAGACGCCAGAGAGGGAGGCAGTCGGTCGCGAGTAAAGCCACGCTTGTCGTCGGAAGAAACCTGCCCCCACAGAGAGCCTGGGAGGCGGAAGGCGCGCTCGCACACGAGGGGCTCTAGCGACGGCAAGCGGTCTTGGAATGGGTTAGCCAACCGAACGTCAGAGTCCCGTGGAGGTTCCATTGCTAGGGCTCCTAGCAGTGATGCCGGGTTGTCAGCGCGACAGCGGCACCGGGGGGAGCG
>JAODGE020014335.1:0-11315 GCA_027574965.2 Ecitophya simulans | reverse complement strand
GCATTCATTGCAAAAGAAGCAGGGGCTGCTGAAGCAGCTGTTTCAGCAGCCTCAGATGTTTTAGCAGCCCCAGCAGCCTCAGCAGCTTGACGATCTCAACCACCAGCAGGCAGCAAAGACGAGGAAGCTGAGGAAATTGATTTTGTGAGGGCAGAGTTGGAAATGGTTCCCTTCTCTTCTTCTTACGATAGTGCCTGCATTAATTCTGCCAGCTTGACGTTAAGGACGGCAGCCCAGCCAAGGGCCACACTCATGTCTGGCAACTTCTGGCAACTAGACAGCGAAACAAACAACGACATTATGCTTAACATATTGTTCATTAGTAAAGCGTGACAAAGAGTGAAATTACCGTGCTTCCACGACGTCGACATTTTTAGCAAGCTTGTTTATTTCTGCCTTGTTGACGATATCGCCGTCATCTCGGAAGTTGGCTTGCATGCCAATTTGACGCAGTTGAAAGCGGTGAAAACTGACGACGACGAGAATGGACGAAAGCGACGAAAGAACGAATTTTGGAGGGAAATCATGATACGATTATCGGTTGATCGTAACGGTCGTAACGGTCGCGCATGCGCTTAGTTTAAAAAGTATTGACGGTAGGAAATTTGAAATCGTCGTTTGTCATTGGCCATAGTCGTTTCATGATTTACTTTCAAAATTCATTCTCTCCGAGTGTCGCAGTCGGGCGCAGTGCAAGGTCGATAGTATGGATCGCATTTTCACGAACGTCGAGAACGAGCAAATCGAAGCCATGGAGGCGAAGAGGCCGCTCGCGACGGCAAGGAGACCACGAACTTAATCATCTGCGCGCACGTTGCGCCAGCACCAGTTTTTGCTCTGCGGGAAGCACTTCAACCGCGCCTACAACATGCGGATGCACATCAAGCGCCATCACGGTATTAAGCCGTTTCGTCGCGACGCCGTTTGTCCGATTTGCAAGGCTCGCTCGCGACGCACGTGAAGACGTTCGAGTGCAACGTTTGCAATAAGGCGTGCCGCACCAGAGGAAACCTCAAGGAACATGAGCGAAGGGCATCCACGACAAACACCTGCGGAGGTTTGAGCAGGACCCGACAATATCCTTTGCGCCAAGCAGTGTCGCACAAGGTTTGCAAGCAGCGGAGCTTGGGCCTGGAGTTGTGGCCCGCCCGAGGGCCGTTGTTCCGAGGAGAAGGCGAACCCAACGAACACGACGTGGACCTCCTGGCGACACTGCGCGAGAAGGATGCGGGGTTCGACCGCATTCGGCAGCTCCTCTGCTTCAGTTGAAACAGTGGCTGCAAAAGCAGGGACTGCTGTAGACGAGGAGGAAGAGGTAGATCTGTCAGTGCACGAGAGGTGATTGAATTATTGTTGTTGACTTTTTGCAGGTACCAGTACATTCTATCATTAAGCGATTTTCTTTGTGGCATGTGAAAACCTTAATGGTTCTGAGTGGTAAGAATTTGCTTTTAATTGAACCATCTGAGGTTTCTAATTCTTGTTGATTTTGTCAGCTTTGCATAATGAAGATGTTCCGACACAATTGTGTTTCTGTAAGCCGGCAGTATCTGTAAACGTTTTTGATATATTAAAATACACTCGATCGATTTGGCACGTTTTTGTTTGATTTTATTTCTAGGAAACGCGCCCACTCCCGATGCCGCTTTTATTTCCCTTTCAATTTTTGCGAAAAAGAACTATTTAGACAGAGTAAAATAAGTTTGCGGTTGACTTTGGAGCAACGCCTGTGAGATAAATTGCCTATATTGCACTGCACAACTTTCAATCGACAAAGGAGCACGCACCTGGTGTAAGCAACTGGAATAAAGTTGTGCGTCGCAAAGATTGGAGTCAAATGCACTCGCCAGATGGCGCAGTTTTAGGTATTCTTATACACCGCCAGTTCTCCCACCCGTTTGTTATTTCGCTTACGAGCGTCATAATCATCGCATTGTATTGAACCGAATTTACAACGCTTCGTTGCGGCGGGTTGTCGCGTTCCCACGAGCCATTTTGTGTCGCTTGACGGATTTGACAGTGTTTGCGAGCGTTGCAAGCGACAAGCGGGCCGTCTCTTGCTCGTCGGCATCTTCTGCGATCTGCACGTTGCCGTGATATCCCGCCAAGGAGTACACGATGCCGATGATGGCCTGAAGTGCGCTCTGCTCCGATTTCGACATTAGTACTTTACGTGAATCAGCGCTAAAATGTCGACCGAAGAAGAGACCATGGAATACGACGCTGCGAACGCCATCGAGTCGGCGCCGATCGCGCCGAACGCCCCGTTGGTGCCTCCGGCGGCCGCCGACGAGTTCGTCGACGATCCGGCCGTCGGCGGTGGCGGCAATCCGAGCACCGGCTTCGAGAATGACATCGACATGGACGAGGAGTTTCGCGGTCGCGGACGCGGCTTCAGGTAATTTTCGCTGCGCGATGTCGCAGCCGGTCGTCTGATTAACGGTGCGTTGCAGAAATTGGAACGGCCCAGCTCCCGGGCAGGCACAAGACCAGACTCAGGCGCCCGGACCCCGCGGCGAAACGCCGAGATTCCGAGGGCGCGGATTCGGCCCCGGCGGGCCCCCCAACTTTCGCGGACGCGGCGGCGGCGGCGACGGCAACGGCGGCGGCGGCCAGCCGCCGATGTTCGGCCGCGGGGGTCCGAGGAACGGCAATTTCAACGGACCGCCGACTTTCAACGCTCCCAACGGCCCTAACTGGGGCCCGCCGGGACAAATGGGCGCCCCCCCGAACATGATGGGCGGCGCGCCGAACTTCGGCCCGCAGCCGATTTTGGGAGGGCCGCCGAACATGACCTCGGGACCGCCACCACTCATGGCCAGCACGCAATATCCGCCAGGGGCTCAGCAACCTCCTCCAATTGTACGTGCACGCTGTTAATCACCAGGAAAACGATGCATTCTAATTTTTCGTGTTTGAAGGACGTCAACGCCGAGATCTGGGTCGAAACAAAGTCGCCCGACGGGAAACCCTACTACTACAATGCCAGGACAAGGGAAACCACGTGGACCAAGCCGGACGGGCCGGGCATTAAGGTTATTCTGCAGGACCAGGTGGAGGCGATGGCGCAGGCCGCGACCGGGACGCAGATGGCTCCCGGGACGACGACCGCGGCGCAGGCTGCTTTGGCGCAAGCGAATATAACGAATAAACCCGAAGGTAGGACGATCCGTTCACCGTTGGAGCGAACAATTACCACGTCGTTGTTGTTATTTAGGCGACGACGATCCTGACAAACAGCCGAACGGCATGTCCGGCTTGATGCAAGGCCCGCCGCCGGGCATGGCGCGTTTTCCGGCGCCGGGACAGTTCGGCGCGCCGCCGTTCGGCATGCCGCCGCCGGGCTTTCAAGGCAGCTGGGCGACGGGCGCGGCGCCGTGGAGCGGCGCGCCGCCGGGGCCGATGCCGTGGGGCATGGCGCCGGGCATGTTGACGGGCATGTCGCCGCTCGCCGCCATCGACGAGGCGGCCATCATGTCGAAGGTCGATCCGGAAATACTCGCCAAGGGCACCGAATGGACCGAACACAAGGCGCCGGACGGTAGGGTGTACTATTACAACGCGAAGAAGGGCGAGTCTGTGTGGGAGAAGCCCCAGGAGATGAAGGACTTGGAAAGTACGTTGCTTGCTGACGTGTACCGTACTGATGGCGATGGTAATCATTCGTGTTTTTGTTGTTTGGGTTGTTCAGCTGCCAAGTTGGCCGCCGCTCAGGGCATCTCGACGCGGCCCATGGATGGCCTTGAGGAGGGGGCAGGTAAGCAGGAACAGGTAAACGGCGAGCTCGCGACGGCGCAAGAAGCGCAGAAGGACGACGAACCGTCGGCCAAAGAGGAGGAGGACGCGAGCAAGAAGGCCGAGGAGGAGAAGACGAAGGAGACCAAGGTGCAGGACAAGTCGCGACCGGTGTCCAGCACGCCCGTGCCCGGAACGCCCTGGTGGGTGATCGACGAGCGCATTCGCCGGGACGATTCGATTTGACCGAAACGCGCGTTTGCCGCAGGTGCGTCGTGTGGACCGGCGACGGGCGCGTCTTCTTTTACAATCCGTCGTCGCGGACGTCGGTGTGGGAGCGACCGGACGACCTGCTGGGTCGCTCCGACGTCGACAAAATGGTGGCGAATCCGCCCGACGCCATTCCGGCCGCGCAGATCAAGGACAAAGAGCCGCCGAAGGCCGGCGCCACCAAGCGCGTGGGCAGCGACGAGAGCGAATCCGACGAGGAGGAGGTCCCAACGAAGAAGACGAAAACCGACGATACCAGTAAGTGCTGCTGCTCGCCGGGCGCGCTGCCGGCACGTGACTTAATCGCGCGCGTCGTTTCGCCGCAGGTACAAACGGAACGTCGACGAACGCGACGCCGCAAACGGCCAAGAAGATTGACATAGGTAAAGAGGCGGCAATGGAGGCGGAAGTGCGCGCCGCTAAAGAACGCGCCGTAATTCCGCTAGACACACGAATCAAATCGTTCAAAGAAATGTTGGCCGAAAAAGAAGTTTCTGCTTTCAGCACGTGGGAGAAGGAGCTGCATAAAATCGTTTTCGACCATCGCTATCTGCTGCTGACGTCGAAAGAGCGTAAGCAGGTATTCGAAAAGTACGTTAAAGAGCGCGCCGAGGACGAGCGCCGCGAGAAGCGCAACAAGTTGCGCGAGCGCAAGGACGCGTTCAAGAAGCTGTTGAGCGAGGCGCACCTGCACGGAAAGTATGGCGATCGCTCGCCGCGCGCCCCGACCGCCGCTTCCTAATCTCGCTTCGTGTGCGCAGGTCGTCGTTCAGCGACTTCGCGCAGAAGTACGCCAAGGACGAGCGTTTCAAGGGCGTGGAGAAGATGCGCGAACGCGAGAGCCTCTTCAACGAGCACCTCATCGACGTGCGGCGGCGCGAGAAGGAGGAGAAGTCGCTGCGTCGCGAGACGGTACGTACAATTCATTTTCGTCGCCGTAGCGACGCAATTCGCGATTCGATTCGGGATTATTTCGTTCGTTGCGTGCGATCGATGCGTTCTCTTGTCCTCCTAGCGTTCGTGTGCGTGTGTGTCTCTCTCTTGCAGGTCACGTAGTTAAGGTATGTTCACTCCGTTTAATACCACATCTATCTCTACAATCTCTAAACGTTTAGTTCTCAATTGCATTTTCAAGTTGTTGCCCGGTACGATTGGACGAAATCGCAAGCGTGGTCGCTCCATCCGGCGCGGGCGTTGCTCCTTGAGTGCCTCTTTTGGCCCTGCAACGCGGAGACACGTGTGGAGTCGTTTACATGGTATTAGTTTTGCTTTGACACGGTACCTTCTTTTTTACAATAATGCAAGAAAACCATCCACAGACACGTGCGCAGCGAGGGAAATCGATCGGCGTTAATTCCTTCTCTTGCAGCGCTAATCGCATCTCGTTTTTGCCTTGCAGGCGTCGCAGGTGTGCGGGCGCGCGCGCGATTTTACGCATAGCTGTTAGACGAGAGGCTGTCGCGAAGTCGCCGTGTTCAACTTTCGTTCATGTGTTGCAGGTGAAGAAAGACTTCTTCGCGTTGCTGCGCGAGCACGCGGACCTCGACAGGCACGCGCGATGGTCGGAGGTGAAGAAGAAGTTCGACGGCGACGCCCGCTACAAGGCGGTAGACTCGAGCGGGCAGCGCGAGGACTGGTGGCGTGAGTATTGCAAGATCCTCAAGGAGGAGAGGAAGCGCGCCAAGGAGAAGGAGCGCGAGCACAAGAAGGACAAGGACAGACACAAGAGGGACAGGAAGGACAGGGAGAAGGACAGGGAGCGCGACGAGAAGCGCGACGAGAAGCGCGAGCGGCGCAAGAGCGACAATCACAAGGAGGAGGGCGCGCAGGACGGCGAGGAGGCGGCGAAGGCGGAGTGCGCGCCGAAGGACGGCGACGACAAGGAGCACGACAAGGCCGCCGACAAAGGCAAGGAGAGAGATCGCAAGGACGCCGAGGGCGAGCGCGAGGACGTCGCGAAGGCGGCGACGGCGGCGGCGGCGGCGGCGAAGGCGGCGGACGGCGACGCCACCGCGGACGACGACGCCGACGCCGAGGAGCGCGAGAAGGAGAAGGAGAAGGAGCGGCAGGCGCGCGCCGAAGCCAGCATGCGCGAGCGCGAGAAGGAGGTGCAGCGCACGCTCGCGACGCACATGCGCGATCGCGACAAGGAGCGCGAGCAGCACAAGCGCGACGAGGCCGTCCAGCACTTCAACGCGCTGCTGGCGGACCTCGTGCGCAGCGCCGAGCTCGGCTGGCGCGAGGTGAAGCGCATCCTCAGGAAGGACCAGCGGTGGGACCTGGCCGATCCGCTGTCGCGCGACGAGAAGGAGAAGCTGTTCAACGACCACATCGAGACGATCGTCCGGAAGAAGCGCGAGAAGTTCAGGGAGCTGCTGGACGAGACGCAGGAGGTGACCTTGACGAGCACGTGGAAGGAAATCAAGAAGGTCATCAAGGAGGATCCGCGATACACGAAGTTTGCGTCCAGCGAACGGGTAACATTCGCTAAACGTGCGCGACGACGTCGTTGTACTAACGCTTTCTGTCTCTGCAGTGCGAAAGGGAGTTCAAGGACTACCTGAAGGATAAGTTGATTACTGCCAAAGGCCAATTCAAGGAGCTGTTGCAAGTGAGTTGCGGTCGCATTCGTTCGTGCGCGAATACTAATCGATGCGGTTATGCTAGGAAACCAAGTTGATCACCCACAAGTCGCTGTCGACGCTGCGCGAGAATCAGAGCCACATGTCCGAGATCGAGGAGATCCTCAAGAACGACAAGCGCTACCTGGTCCTGGACTTCATCCCGCAGGAGCGCACGCAGCTCATCCTCAACTACCTGGAGGAGCTGGATCGGCGCGGCCCGCCGCCGCCGCCGACGGCGAGCGAGCCTAGTCGACGGTCGATGAAGTAGCGCGACTAGTCCGATAATCTATAATTTAACCGAATTAAGTAATTGACGCTACGCACTGCTCGGCGATGGGCGAGCAGTGCGAGGGGTGGCGCATGCCGAATCATTGGAAGCACGCTTTGTGTTTGTAATTATGCTCTAGATTGATTGATTTATCGTAACGTTCGAACGATGTGACTTTCTTATTTTTATTTCGATTTGTAAAGATAACAATTAAACATATGTGAACCGACGCGAGGATATTTACAGTCTTGTGGGGCGTGCGACGCGGTCGCGAGTTCAGTTCTGGAAGTGGAACGAGTAACCGGGGCCCGGACTGCTGCGCGCCTTGCCGGCCGCGTCGCGGTACGCGCTGGGCCCGTCGGACTCCACCGAGTTGGTGTAGCTCTCCTGGTCGACGGGCGGGGCGTAGTAGCGCGGCTGCGGCGGCGGCGGGGCGGGGGCGCGGTACGGCGCGCTCGCCGCCTTCTGGTCGTCGTAGGGATGCTCGTCGCGTTCGGGCTTGTACGATCCGTCGTCGTGCTCGTAGTGCGCCGGCTGGCGGTCGTTGGGATGCGCGGCGACCTCGCGCGGTATGTGCGCGCCCTCGAGGATGCGGAAGCCGTCCTTGCCGGCGGTGTACTTCACCGTGATCGTCCTGCCGTGCGGGTCCACGTACGTGTAGCCGCCGTTGCGCGTGCCGTCCGGCGCGATCACCTCCGTCTGCGCGAGGCCGTTCTCGGCGGCGAACGCGAACTTGAAGCCGCCGTCGTGCAGCTGCGCCTGCTTGTGCGAGAGGATCCTCGGGGGCGGCGGCGTGCGGTAGTACTTGGACTCGTCGTACACGGCGAGCGACGCGCCGCACAGGCACAGGACGAGGATCTGCGGGCGTTTTATCGAATGTCAACGCTGTTGCTACTAATCCGTGGGTTTTAGGGACTCACGACTTTTCGAAGCATCGCACCTTGGGGGACTCTGAAGAGAAATTGTGACTGTGCGAACGACGCGCCTGGCTTTTATACGCACCGCCGCGGCTGTGGGCGTGCAATGCGTGTAATGTGCAATGATTAGCGGACCCTTGTCAATCGTCCGCGCGAGTTTTGCCGGCCGGCTTCGACGGCGGAGAAAGCGACGAAGTGGAAGTGCAGAACTGTCGCAGTTACGCAATGACGTCGCATGCATTCGCGCACTGCATGTTGCAAATGCATGCCTTGCATCGCACGTGCGGCTGTCGAGGCCTAGATGCCGATCGCAGCGTGGACGGTCGGTTTGTGTGTTTTAGTAAAGCGGGGAATTTCCGCGGGTGTCGGGAAATGCAATCGCAACGCGCACTTGCTTGGACTATTATCATGCGTGCCGCTCGATTTCTGCTGGAAGTGCGCGAAAGGCGATCGGTTTCTGTGCCGTATTTACTTCCTGCTCGAAAGACACAAATCGCAGCAAATTCCACATAGGAATTCGACTGATTGCCGCTGCAGTCGTTACGGTTGCTTAATGACTTGCGCATATAATTGAACGTAGATTCGAATGGCACTTACCAATTTTCTATTGGGTTAATATTTTTTGAGATACGATTCCAACAATATTAACATTGTATTCGATTTTTGACAAAAGTGCAAATAATGAAAATCCAATTTAACGCCGAATTGAACCTAGATTTGATTGGCACCAACAGATTTTTTTTCCAGGGTTAATATTTTCGGAGATAATGTTTCGCTGATTTAACATTGCATTCGATTTTTGGCAAATGTGAGAAGAAGTACCTCTTCTCTCTTTTTCAAAAAATGGCAAAATATAAAAATCAAATTAAACTAGCTTAATCGACGCAGAATTGTACGTAGATTTGAATGGTACTAAGCAATTTTGTCTAGAATTAATATTAGTTGAGATAGTGTTCCGCTGATTTAACATTGCATCTTCTCATTTTTTACAAAAATCGCAAAAATTAAAAATCATATTAAACTAGCTTAATCGACGTAGAATTGTACGTAGATTTGAATGGTACTAAGCAATTTTGTCTAGAATTACTATTAGTTGAGATATAGTTCTGCTAATTTAACATTGCATTCGATTTTTGGCAAATCTGTAAAAGGTACCTCTTTGTATATTTTCCAAGAATCGCAAAAATTAATAATCCAATTAAACAAGCTTAATCAATGCAGAAGTGGATGTGGATTCGTGAAAATCGCAAATTATAAAAATCTAAAATGGTTGGTCTAATCGATCCCGAATTCAATGTAGATTTAAATGGCAGAAGTCCATGCAATCGATCATTTAGGGGTTAACACGAGTTAAGACGAGTGTACCCAATAATCGGACTATATATTATTGTTCCTGCGTACCTGCGACGTGCCGTGCTTAATTTCCTTACCACTCCCTGCAATCAAACATAACAAATAAAACGCCACAATGTAGATTATAATTTTATACCATTTATTTTTGCACCACAAATTATACATTGAAACATTGATCCGTATGTTCGTTACAACTTAATCCTACAAACCGTCACGACCGTCCAACAATGTCACAAATTTCACACACACCTAATGCCACACGTTTCGATTACATTGCCTAACGTAACAATTTGCGACTAACAGTTTGCACTTTGTAATCGTTAACCTATCTACGAGCAAATATTTCTTAGTTTGCTAGGTATGTAAGTACGTAAGTATGCACAGGTACCAAAAATATATCATATCCTTTTGGTCCTGTTACGATATCATATCGTGCCGACGCACGACGCAAATGCGTTGGACAACCGCGCTCTTGTTCCGTTTCCGTCGCACTTAACGCTAGTCGCAATATATCGAAGCGCACATCGAGTATGTTGAGTATAGACACTGAGTAGTGTTAGCGGTTGTCGTATATGTTTTGTTGTTCGGACCCTTACCAGCTTAGAAACAGAGAGTAGTTAACGAACGCAAAAAACGAATACGCCCGACGACCCTCGGCCGTCGTTCGCAAACCAAGGTAGATTACAGTTTCGGTTTGCCACATCGACTTGGTTCGGTTCGAGTTGACCACGTGTCGTTCGCGATGATTACAACGATGATTATTGTCTCCTCACAATAATCTCCTCAAGGAGGCGGAGCGCCGCAAGGTTTCAAGAAAAAGTTTCGCTTGCGTGCACGAATACCAACGAACTGAAAGGTTGCTTGTTGTCTTTTTGACGAATCCATCACGTCTTAAGAATATACATACACATGACAAACGACCGGCACAGATACAAACACCTATATATAACTAGCCTTATATCAATTACTATTTTCTATTATTGGTAACATTTGATTTGTAGATTATATGAGATTAGATATTTGTCTTTTCTTTGTTCCATTTGCTTGTAGATACAAGGACTTAACGCTAAATGCTATAAGTATACAGTGTTGCACAGTTGCACAGGTATCATCTTAGGTCCCCATTGTTACCCCTTGCTGCGTTACCAAATATGTCGGGCTTTACGTGTTTGAAATGCGTCCGCTATGCTTCGAAAAAAGGCTCTTCACCACTGATGACGGTATTTTTGATTGGCTCAGCAATTCTCTTAAATCGGCCATGTGTTCGACGTTCGCTGCGCGGTTAAGTCGCCTCAATCCTAACCGCAAAACCAAATCTACGCTTTGAGTATCAACAATATGTACAGTACAGACGGCGACACACAATGACTAAATCTATCATATCGGGCAGGATGATAGAAGCGCTTTGTTTTAATCCATTCATCAATTAAGTTACGGCCGAAAACGTGAAGATATCTGATTGCCTCGTCTCCGTTTGTTTTAGTTTTTTTTTTATTCAATGGAAAGGATTGCGTGCAGCCATTCACGACAATCCAAACGTGGATCTTCACATTCAAGAAATTTCCGAAAAGTGTGACGCTATGCGACTTCTATCCGAATGTCAATGTTTTGTTGCACAAACGATTATTATTTGGTTTTCGTGTTTTTTTTTTCATTTTTGCTTTGCACTGATTACACGCTAGATAAATGCGATTCTTGCAACATTCAACACTATTATATAATGTACTCTCTATACAAGTATTTAACTAATAGCGCGAATAAAGTTTGGCTCATTTTTCAGGATCGGTTCACTCGTCGTCTTCCTCATTCTGGTACGTCACGTAGCGGACTGATGGTTTATCGCCAGTTATTAACGACTGAAATATTTCAATACGTCATATTAATATTCTGGACTATCCAGAACAACTGTTATAATAAAGGCATCGATTCATTCATCGATAGTGGTACCTATATCGATATACAGTTTCCAGTTTTTATAAGGTCTATCAATTTGGAACACAATACCTTCTTTTCTTCCTTAGTCGGCGGACTCTTCAGGAACCAGAGCAACGGGGCGTACAAGAAGTTCAATACCGATATGCCGTACAGCATGTGCTTGAAGCCGATGTTCTTTACCAACGTTCCGCTCAGCGCCGGTCCTACACAACA
>JAODGE020014329.1:0-28728 GCA_027574965.2 Ecitophya simulans | reverse complement strand
GATCGGCCGTGGTTTTGCGTGGATTCGCTTTCAGCAACGCTCGGCGACATGCCACCTCGGAGAGAAAATCCCGTTCGACGTCCGCGCTTTCGATGATGATTTTCATGCCGGCATTGTGCACTAATGAACGTTCGCTTTTGTTGCAGGTAGGTTGGCGAATCAGGCGGCATCGTGGCTCGTTGGAAAAATGGTCTAGTTGCAGCTAGTCAGATTCGATTAATTTCTTATGGGTCCTGACTTTTTGCCCTTGTCCGGGCGGCCTCGCCTGGTCAGCTATAGCAGTCGGAGTCATCAAATTTCGTAAATGCGTCGGCGTTGTTTTATATCCGCGCGGAGGACAGAAGCGGCTAAACGCTCGCTGCTTCTGTTGTTGTTTTTTGGTCTCTAAAACTATCGTAAAGTTCGAAGGTGCTAAACAATGGCGGCTATGCTAAGGCACAAACCGCATTTAAGTTAATTTACGATCCGAAAAGTGAAAAATACTCGGAATGTTGTAAATTGTGCATTTTAAAAGTGCCTTATTATTCGCCGTATGATACTTGGGCTTTCTCGCCTCGGAATTTATTTAAATCGACACCGTTTAGGACAGAGGTTGAGGCGAGCCTAAAAAATGAACGCGTGAATATTATCTTGTTTCTCATGATAATGCGCGCGGCATGCATCGTTCATCATAAACCGGCCAAGCCGACAAACGTCAGGACTCTCGTTGCCTGCGTTACAACTAATTAAACAGCACCTCCTGCGTGGACCATTTAATAAAATGCAATCGTCCCGCGCGGGGCGTGCGCGTCCACCTTTCCACGGAGCGATAATTGTTACGACCGGATGGGGCACCCTTGAAGTCGCCGATAGAGGTGGTGAGTTATCGAACGCGCCGCTGGACGCCGCGTAAAAATAACGTTCAACCCCCCACTGGCACTACTTAACCAACTTTCGGCTAAACCAATAACAAAAGCGTTGGGCACGAACAAGTTATTAATTTGTGCGGCCCGTGCGCGATGGGAACTGTGTGGATCACCTTCAATTTTCGGCGGCGCATCCTGCGAGCCGAAGCCGCGGCGAGCGACAATGCGCCGTGTCCAGTTGCGCGTATCGGCGGCACGCAGGTGAGGTGGAGGTGCTTTGTCGTCGGTAATGTAGCACTTTGTCATGAAACTAATGTCACGCTACAATGGAGCGGACCGTCGCCAGCGACCATCTATCAGTGTCGCCGGCGGAATTGTGAAATGCATATGGCAATCAGTCAAGCGCATACGTCGCCTACCACCAGCCCGATGCCGTGCGTTGCTTAATGCAGAAACAATTGCTTGTTACGTTCTGATCGGGTGTTAAATCACGTGTCCCGGAACGGATGCATGAAAATTCCTTATGTCTCGCGCGCACCGCTCGCTCGAGCCCTGAAATAAGACCTCTTCGGATGATAACACATTAGGCGTTATTGTTATGCGGTAACAATTTCTGCAATAGCTCACACCACCCACGAGCGCGCGAGCGCGCCAAGGTGGGACGGAGAGATGATGGTGCGTCGTAAAGTGCTGGCAATATACGGGCGAAACGCGCCGGTCGGCATTAAATAAATGAACAAATGAGAGCTACGAGTTTCGTTATCTTCTTTTGTGCGCCGAGCTCGTGTACCGGCTACCGGATGGGACGCCTTTAATTTGAAATATTGATGGCGTGCCATACATTACGCCACGCTGGGTTTTCTGCATACATCTCACGGTTCTAGCTCATTACCTAAAGACCACGCCGCGGCGCGTACTCCCATTGCAGGATCGACGCATTCTGCGGTCGGCCTGCAATCGCATTGTTGGAGCTTTGCTTAAACATTGGCCACGCCGGGTCGCGCTTGTTTATTGACGAGTAGCCGCGGCACACAGCGTGATAATTCAATTGCGCTTCCTACCAACGCGTCGTGGAATTTATTCCGAAAACGTGTCCGCCTGTCCGTCGATCCTGTCGCTCGCCTTTTGAACGACATCTTCATGCATTAACCCGCCAGCTGCGGAGGTGCGGTGTTGCGAAATTTTAAAGCGTCTTATGACAGGCGCGTTGATGGAATCTCATGGTGCGTTACATAAATTTTTCATTAACAACTCAGCTCCGACTGTTTACGCGGACGGCACGAAGACATGAGCGATCTGCTATCCGAGAAGATCTGTTTTCGTGGCAACGAAATGTGAAATGTAATCAGCGGCGCGACGCGTGTGGAAAATTGCGAATGATAACCGGAGTGATGTGACGCAGCTCCGTGCCTAACGAGATCGCATCCGGTGACGCGAATTATGCATTCATCTTTGCCCATCCACGCTGGAACGATTGTTGCGGCTGCGGCGCGCACGCATCGGAGGCGCGTCTCGTGCCTGATTGCTTCTCGGACTCGCCGACGCGAGAATTCTTCGAAAAAAATTCAATGCCGTCGAAATGACAACTGGACTTTTTGCAACCGACGCTGGCGATGCGTGCGCGCGCAGCACGTCATCGGAAAGAGGCGCCTGCGTTGCGGTAGTCCGACGAGTGTGACGCTTGCGACATTTTAATGCAATTAGCGGCGCACAAGCGCGCGTCGTTAATTAGAAAATGTTATGCATCGTCGCGCATTTGTGCGTTTGCGCTGCGCGGCTGTGCCAGAGACAAATTTAGGAATTTATGCGCTTCACGCGGCGGTCGAACCGGCGAGCGTGCGTGAGTTAAGGCCCAATTAATTATATATTAAAATTATGCATTGCCCCGCGGCACGTTCGGCGAAAACCATAAAACTACGTGACGTGCGTTTGCTAGAAGTGTCTCGTTTAACCAAATTAGAGAAATTTATTATTCATTATCGGCGCACTTCGTCGTCAAAGTAAATAGATATCAGCGGGACTTCCGCGCAATCCTAATTATTCCTCTGAAGCGAGTGCGCAATCGATAAGCGCGCAAGTCGAATCGATTCGTGACAACTGCAACTTTGTCGCCGCTCGCCATAAATCTCGCTCTAGCGCCTGTCCGACTGACTCACCCGGGCGTTTTTGTTGGTGCGCTCAACATGTGTTACGAAACGCGCGCCCGATACCCAAATGATATATTAGTAATAACGACCCACGGCATATTAAACATATTACACGATCATTCTCTGCCGCCCGAGTGTAAATAGCTCGATGAAAGGCATACCATTGCTCCGGTCGTTTTCATAGATCCTTCTGACTGTCCGCTCGTACCCTGGGTCGGATATGTGGACAACTTCTTTGGCCGGCGGTTTGATGCGGCGGCTATTATTCTTGCGTCGCTTCGGCAGTCTCGCGGGCAGTTAAACCGCTGCCAAAGTCGATTGCGCGCGTAACGGCGCCCGATTAAATTCCGACGCAACGAATTTTTGTTCTGTTTTTTGTAATATTTCTTCGAAGCGTCATAATTCTGCGTCGGGAGGCGGCGTAAGGAGGAGACCGCATTGGTGGACATTAGACGCAATAAATTCGACGGAGGGCCGCGCGCAATTCGTATAAAGTCCGATTTTAAGTATCCCGGTTACATTCAATTACCATAAAGATGTCCCACACGAGCGGGCGAGCGCGCGCGCGTCGTAAAATTTAATTTGTTTAAGTGAATTTCGCCTTTTTCTTCGCGCGAGCGAGACGCGCGCGCGCGCCACCACAAAGGAGTGGATATTTCGGAGTGTCGTGGAAACGTTATTGCCCGTCGCTAACTTTTGTCGACGAATTTCGATGGCCGACCCACGCCTACGTCGCGACGCTCGTTTCAAATTCAATTATCCGGAATCGGCCTTTCATACAAATTTCGCTCGCCTCGCCGCGACCACGAACGCACCTGCTAAACGGACGTGCGAACCAAAAAGGCGTATCGTAATATGTTGGCGCCGCGTTAGACAATGAGCTTGGCGCTAGATTCGCCAGCAATAGATTGCTCTTATGTAAAATGAACATGTAAAAATTTTCAAGCGCTTATAACGCGCTTACGCAGATAATTTGTCGCGCAGTTACGCATATGTATATGTGCTACGTCTAATTGGCTTTCGATTGCAATCAAGCAAAACTTGTAATTTTTTGGACGTGTCCCTCAAAAATTACTTTAAAATAAAAAGCGCATGTCCATATGAAATACAGGAAAAAGTGGATAAAATGGCTGTAACTTGTGATTTAATATTTAATTTTGTATTACCTTTCGATCAAACCTAAGCACGCTTCAAACATTTTTGGACGTGTGGGTCAAAATTAACATTAAAGCCAAAAACTAGTGCCCATTCAAAACGCATAGAAAAATATTCATGCAAACTAAATCGTTTACAACTTTTTATGTCAAAAATTCGTCGCTACTTTAAAAACATATTCAGAATCTGCATTTTATTGGATTTCCAATGGTGGTAAGCTTAATTTAATATTTTTTTGGGCGCGTTAGTCAAAAATGACTGCAAATTCTGGATGATTGCAATCGAAAGGTAATTAGAGGTAGCACATATACATATGAAACAAACATATGAAAACGTGCAATTCGTGCAAATTTCGTCGATCTTGAGCGAACTACGTCGATATTGCCTGTCTTCTACAAATCTCGCACACCAACCGGAAAAAACGGCATATTTAGTAGATTCTACGCGGTTTCTCGCGTTTTGAATGCTATTGTCTCGTACTTTGCAAGAAAACGTATAATACGTGCAAATTTCGTCGATTTTCAGAAAAATACGTCAATTTTGCGTGTTTTCGGCAAAACTGGCACACCAGCCGGCAGAAAAGGCATATATTGAAAAAAGCAATCTATTGCCGGCGAAAATAGGGCTAAGTTCTCACCGCTCGCGCGATGATGATCTTTGACGCCTTTCGAGAGTATCTAACAATAAGTAAGCGTCGCCACGTGATCGGCGTGCCGATGGGCGGCGATCGTGAACGCGTTCGTTCCTACCTCGTTATGTTCGGAGCATCCAGTTACTGGATGACAATGGCGGGCGCGGCCGATCGCCTCGACGCGCTCGAACCGTCACTCGACGCCGTCCGAAACAATGCGCCGCGTCGCCGTTGCTCATGTTTTCGTGGTCTGCAGGCGCCTAATAATCTCGTCTCAACGGCGCGACGCGCGCCCGGTGCGTCCGCGATCGATGAAGCTTGCTTCCTCCCGCCGGCAATCGTCGGCGGGAGTTAAAAATTCGAAAACAACGAGCCGGATAAAACGTTTCCGACGTGGGCGAGAGAGCGGGCATTATTTCTTTTAGGTGCGCGTCGCGCGCGCGGCCGGTAATTAAGCGTTATATGATTAATGTCAGTCAGTCAGGATATGTCAGCGGGTTCCGTTGCCTGCCCGCCACGGACAGGAAGTTTCAGATTATTTCGACGGTCGGCGCCGCGGCGCGCTTCGGCACGGCCCGACACGGAAACATCTTTTCCGTAACGCATTTCTTTTTTCGGGCGTGCTCGACACGACTTTTAATTACACCTATTAGAATGCGCGCCTACGCAGGTGAATTTACACGAATATTTTCACACTCGCTGGCCACCACAACAAATTATAGGGTGTTTTTTTGGGAGTTTTCGCGGTAACTTTGAAATGATTGCAAATGGGGTTAAAGGTTTCGGGCGCAAGTCGTTAAGCGTACGATTTTTTTTATTTGAAATTTTTGTAAGAGGAATAGTTTGACGGTCTAGGGGCAGATTTATATTCGTGAGATTCACCCTAGAATTACCTACTCGAGACCAAGCACAAAAACTGGAATTTATTCCAGTTATACCTGCGGAGTCTGCACAAGTATGTCCGTAATTATAGCTCCTTAGCCTCGTGGGTATTTTAAACTGTACGTAATTATTATTTTCCATTTTCTTCACATCGCGGCCTCGTCTGATTCATAATCATCGAGAATTTGACGAATGATTCTGTTAAACGCGTCTGGCTAAATCAGGCCCGTAGATGTCATAATATTATTAACATTTATGCGCGTTTAATGTTAATTGCGACGGGTTAATAAAGAACAGCTCTAGGAATCGCAGCCAGTCGGGCGCAGTATTAATAAACATAATTTACGACCGCGCGGTTTAATTAAATAATTTGAGCAAGGTGACTGCGGCGATTGTCAAAATGTTTATTACCATATTCGATTATTTACGATCGAAAAAACGCTGCGCTTGACGCTCGCCAGTCTCGTGCGTCCGCGCCGAACGTGTGAATTAATTCGTCTTTTTTTATTGTTATTACTTCGCGCCCTGGCCCGCGAGCGGCGACTTTAATTGCGGGCACGCCCGCGAGCATTGGCAAATATTAATTATCAATGACGGAAGCGTCGATGGGCCGTTTCGAATTTATCGCTTTTCTTTCCACACGTTGCCGTTCGAAGAGAATGGCAATTGCACGGCAATCGCGAGCCGCAGAACGCAAGCGAACGAAGTCTTCCTCCGCCGCCACGCACGGTTATTAGCCGATGGCCGGCGTCGTTCGTTTCCTCGCGTTTTTACGATTTTCATCGATCGCGTTTTCACGGCGTAATTCCCACCGAAAACAAGACGAAGACGCGACCGGCGGAGACGCCTCGCCTCCGAGAACGCCGCGCTCGGGGTCATAAATCTGCTCTATAAATTCCGCCGATAACTCTCTCTCAGCACATGCATTTATAAGTCACAATTACACACGCGCAGCGCGCCGCCGCCGACTAGCCGAAGTATATACAACCCAAATTATACCTTGTCAATTATATCAGGCTAGGGCTGCGGACGCTGCGGCGCCGTGTGTGTTTTGAGATAGGAGAAACAAAAAGGAGAGCGAGGCCGGTGGAAACGGCCGAGGAGGCGACGCCGTTCGGCATTATTTTGCACGAAATTTCGATTATCGTAATCACTTTTTCGAGCGCGGCTTCGACGCGCAGCTTTTTGTCGATCATGACGCGGAGTAAATGACCAAGTCATGCGCGAGATTGGCAATCGCATCTACTTTTATCATTATGCTATCGGATCTCTCGATGCGCTATCGTAATGAAATTGCCGCACTTTAATATTCGGAAATGTTGCCAGTTCTCAGACAGAATTTCGACAATCGGAGAATTGCATATCCGTAAACATGGACGGGTCGCTTGAAAGGACGGCTCCTCGTAGAGTCTGATTGGCTCTTCGACTGTTCGTGAGCGCACGCGGCGCTCTTCTCGGAAATTTCTCCGTTTTCCTTCGCCTCGATTCCCGAGCGCCTCGTGTGCAATGATCTATGGCGCGCGATAATTAATTTCAATTTCGATTCCGCTCGAACGGACGACGCTCGGCTCTAATCGACGGTTAGCGCATCGCGACGGCCGATCGCCGACACAGCGCCGACGCTGAATTAACAGCGCAACTTGTTGCGCTATTTACACTTTCGTTTGCGATCAATCACGCTGCTCACACAATCGATAATCATTTATTACGATCCGGCACGACGCGCGGCAGATTACCACTTAATCTCGCCGCGCCGTTCGCGTCTCCTGACCCGTTTGCTCCACATACGCTTGAATTATTATTTATTTGATCGCTTAGCGTATTGCGCGCGCCGCCACCGCGCCGAATGATTGAGCGTTTAAAAATCGCCGGCGATCGTGAACGTGAAATAATTTAGACGAGCCGCGGCGCCTGCCGCCGGCCAATTAAACGCCGGCAGCATCTAGCATTTCATAGATTCCGCGCTGACATTAACATATTATAATTGCGGCTGTTGGTGGCAATCGATTTATCATTCCGCGCGACACGCGACGTGCAAACTGTGACTGTTCACATGATGGTTTACATAATTCCCGAACTCATTTGATGAATTGCCTGGTCAAGCGCTTGTGAAAAATGCCTGGAGTTGCTCGCGCATTCCAGGATGGGATTTCCAGTTGGAAGGATGATCTGTGCTCGTAAACAGTGACAGCGCATGACTAATCTGATATTTGCCATAGCATGGAAAGACAATTTCACGACGATTTTAAATGGTTTCGTTCCTAGTTTAGACATACAGCGCGTTCGCAATGAAGCGCTTGCGCGTCTTCGGTTTCGCAAAATCCGAATCGGTCGGAGCAGACTGTGGCTTGTCACTAACGGAAATAAGCTCGTTCCGCTTTGTTTGCTAATTCGTGCCTTTCATGAAGGCATCAAGCAGGCGTCATCGCGTCCGAGACGATCGCATCGCGCTCGCTTAGCAGGGATTGTTTTACAATTTTTATTGCCACTAAAATGCTTTAATTCCACGCGCCCTCCTCGGCGGCGTTTAGCGCTACGTTTGGTTTTTACGACGACTCTCGGGGTTTTAAAATGCCGCGGAACGTGCTCTCGTTCGCCATGGACACGGCGATGCTGCGGGCGGGGGGCGAGCGTCGTGCAGAGCGCACACCTTACAGCAATTGAAAACAATTAGCGCAACGCGAGCGTTGTGAGAAACGCGGCCGAGCTCTCGGTTTTCTTTAACGAAGGATGTTGTAAAAATTAATGCGCCACGTGTGTCATTTTCGCGTGTTTATAATCCGAGTGTGCGTATTATCGTTTCGTACTTCGAGCGCGGATTTTTTACGGATTTCATTCGCTTCGAGACTTCTTCATCCTGACATTCTGGGATGCTGGGGCGAAAGGCGGATTGGTTATTAAAATCATCGAGCGGACAGTAAAGAGATCCGACAAGGACGTGACAGTCAGAAGCTCGGCTTGGAAGACATTCAGTTACAAAAGTGGCTGCAATAAGATACACTTGGTGACAGACTTCCTCTACACTTTGCTTTTGTTTCGTTTGCCGCGTTGCCATTTCGTTGAATTATACAAGCCATCGGGCGAATTCCTCATATCAACAAATGATCTGGTCTGGAGTTTTCTTCTTAAGTCCTTGACTTCTTCGCCACTTACAACTATTTCGCGATAATTGCAACGCGAACGTTTTGTCCGCAGATTGTAACAAGATGTTTATTGCCCGATTCGATGCGGAGCGTCGTTTGGAACAGTTGGTGTTGGCTTTGACAGGACGACTTTCCAGTTGCCAAGACCTAGAGCTGAGCCGGTGAATCGGCGAGATTGAATCGAAACAGAAATGATATGCTTCAAAGGAGCTCGCGCTCGCTGACTGCGAACGGGTGTAGCGACGACCTGCGCCGCGCGTAGAATTATAAGGATTTGTAAGCCGATATTGCCGCTAATATCGTCCTGACGCAATGACGAGCAGCGAGCATTCGCCTACCAATTGGACGTACGTACGCGATCCGCGCGCTCGGCTGCTCATTTATTTCGCGTCCGTCTGGCTTCGGATCCGCAGGATATTATCTGCTGAAATGCGCGCTCGCTCGCACCTCGCGCAACGTGCAGTCTGCCTGCAACGCGAATGTCAATGTCTCTAGCGGAGCCTCGCGCGTCGGAACGTTTAGATGTTGCTTCATTTCGCCGTACGTTCTTCACCTCGCGCGCTCGTCGGCGAGCGAGAGTCCTCAGCTGGTTGGCGCTGCGGTTTTCTGGCTCTCCGGCTCTACCTCGCGGTTATCACCAGCGCCAATAAAGAAAACACCGGCTTTATCTCGGCGTTAACGGCGCGCCGGTCCGAGACGGTTAGCGAATGCATAAATCGTTGCCGCTTTCTTTCCGCCAGCATCCTCGCGGGTGATGGAATTTCGAAGTCGCTCCGAGACATACCGCAAGCATAATAACCCCCGCGCTCGCGCGGTCGGTAGCCGCGCGCCGGCGATAAGTGGTATCCCGTGTTTGCACCCGAACACGTACCATCATTATTATAAACTATATGATCGCGGCGCGCACTTTTCGCCGCCGCCATCGCCGGGCTTCGTTCAGCAGCCGCGCGGCGTTTTTCTGGCGTTCGCGCGTTTTTGCTCGCGGAGGCTTTGTTGTTATTTTATTTAATACTACAAGGCTGCGCGGTTTTTGCTTCCTTCGCGACGCTAGGTCGATACACATCGGAGCCGCTTTTTCCGCCGCGCGTCGCGCGTCGCGCCGGTATAACTTTTAACGTCACCTCATTACTTGTACTCGCGTTTTTTTTCTGTTTTTTCTTTTTTGCAACGGCGGCATCCTTGCCGCCGAACCGAGCGAGGATACAGCTATTCCTGTCAGCGATGCGAAATTTATTGAGCCTCCGCCGCGCTTGGACCCTTGCGCGCCGTTTACAGTTTTCGGTACGGGAGGTGCCCGGAGGAAGAAAGAGGCCGAAGGGAACGCGCCGATCGGTTATAATTTAATTGGCCGTTTCAGTTTCGGCACGCGCAATTAACCGACCGTACTTTATTAATTATGATTATTTACGAACACTTTTCGCTCTGGGAACTCGTCGAGGCCGGGAGTCGGCATCAACCACTCGGCAGACGCAGTCGAAACCAGTCGGACGGTGGTGCGTTTCTGAAAATAAGCGGGCGCATTCCGCGGCGGCCGGTCGGATCGTGCGGTAATTTATATAAATAGTTCCACAAATCTTGGGCCGGGATTGTGTGCAAATGAGATACTAGAAGTACCAACTCTGTCGGAAAATCCGTCAGAAACCATTAAAATGCAGGCGCTGCGCGCGGCCGCCCCGCAATTGGCATTGCCACCGCATCCCTAATTAATTCGCATGTCGGCGGCGCACGGATTCCGCCGTGTGCGCCGGCATTTTGCGAATTTCGCGTGATTTTTCCGAAGCGCGCCACGTCATTATTCACGTGTACGCATTTGGTCATACGCGGAGATCGAGATTTGTGTTCGCGCGAAGCCGTAGAAAATTTGTTTGCGTCCCTTCGCGCCAAGATATCAACATAGGTTCGACCCAATTGGAATTTTGATAGATTTCGAGGGCAACTTTAACGACTCCTCTTTGTGCGAACGCAAAGAATTCCCATTCCTAGGCAATCAAAATAATGGCGCCATTTATATGCATACGGCAAGGGATCTTTCCTCTCGCGAAATTGTCGATTACTATTCCACGCCAACTCTTTATGCTCTTATCTCCGCGCTTAACGATGGTTTAAGCTCATTTTGCCAGCGGTTGCGCCGCACATTCAGGTACCAATTCGCGTCGCCCCTCTTTGCCAGAGAAACATTCATCTGTTAAACGCAATTCTCTTTTCTCTCCTCGTAACACACGCGTAATTGCGTTTGTGAATCTGCTCCGGAGTTCCACAACGAACGCGATTATTAACAATTATCTACCTATACGGAAAAGAAACAAGGCCGGTGACAAGAAAAGAAATAATCGACGACGAAAAACCAACACGACAATTACGTCGACGACGGCGACGTGGCACTAACAAGGAGATAAACAAAAACATCGACATGGGAAGTTTATTGCTTTAATAACAAAATGTAACTCAATTTGTTTCGTATTCGTATTTGTATAGAAAGCAATAAATTGTCCAGGCAAGATGGAAAAAAGTACGTCCTGCTAACAGAAATAATTTGTTACTTGTTAGCGCGCGCTGGCTACGACTTGATGGCCTAGTGACTCTGATAGATGACTGAAAGTTTTTCGTACTGGTTCGAGACAACGTGCAAAATGGAATGTGTGATGCATTTCTTCGAGTAGCGGAGGAAACATCCGTTTTATGACATCAGACTATGACACATCTCTATAGGGGCACCTGCTATCACTTTGGATGCGGTTGGTGTTATCCCGCCCAGCCCACGTTGCGTGTGCGACGCGTTATTAACTTATTATAAATAATAATTGCTTGTTTACCCAAACAAGGTAAAGCGTCGCCGACGCAGAGGCGCTCACCTAAAGCTAACCACAGGTTAGGCTGTCGGTTGTTTCTTTTTTTTCATATCTTTTTCAACCGCGAACATTGTTTGCGCCGCATTCGCCGGTGTTTTCGTAGATCGGCGTATTGGATCCGATCGTGTTGGAATCCTCTCCTTTAGGAGGTCATGGGTTACCACACTTACCGGCCGGACACCGTCGATGGTTGCGCGTGATTTATGCCGTCGCGCAGCGCCGCAAGTGAACGCACAATACAAGGCTATTATATGGGCTTAAGTCTGCGGCCTCCTCGTCCTCGGCCCGTTGATTGTTGGCACGGCGTTATTTGTGGCGATGGCGTTTATGTGAACTAGTCGCTAACAATGCGTGCACGTTTCCAAACTCGTTATCACCAATATTCCTTATTTGCTTATTTGCTCGCCTCGGGGCTGATTGTCTTTTAACGCTTACCAACGCGTGGAGTACCCGAGGCCCATGCGCGATCGTCTTTTTTTTATTCGCCGTTAATCGTGCGCGACAAGGTATTTTATACCTTGAGATGTCAGCTCTTCAAGTTTCGGGGCTGTCGACCGAGGCGCTTGTGCTCTCGGCGCGCCGTCGTCTCCCACATACAACGCAAACAACTCGGAAATCGTATAAGTTTTCACTGGGAGATCTACGCGACGTCGAACGGCACGGCACGTCTTGGGATTGCTCCGGAGTGTAGGTCCTAGACATTTTTTCTAGATACCAAGTGTAGACTTTGTCTTCGTGCATGGTACATGTTGCGGCACCATTGTATATCGCGAACGCGCGTCTTTTTGTTTCGTGACGCTCGCCTCGCCTGGCGTCTCGACGTACTGCAACATTCGTAAGTATCGGACGCCCAAAGGACGAACACGCACGCAGGTACGCCACGCGAACGATAATTACAAGTGTATCGAAGATATGGAGCGTGGGTTACATTCGTCTCGCGACGGTCGCAGTCCTGCACTAGTCTCTAGACCTGGCGACCTGACGCGCCGGTTGTTTTTGGGACGCAACGCGCCGAGTAACTGACAGAGGTGCGTGCCACGCGAAGGGAAAAAGTTCGCGACGGGATAAACCAGTCGTTTGTATGCGGAGTGACGCGGACCGGGATCTCGTCGGATAACACGTATTGTACGTATTCCTCATTTTTACCATTTAGGGTTCGAACATTTTACACGCGTCCGAGACACGGATGCCCTCGCCGTCGCCGGCGCAAAACGGTGGCACTCGCCGCGGACAGCAATTACAACTCGCGCGCGCGCGCCGTCAAGAAAAAACTGTCGTCCGCAGTTTCGCCAAACTATAAATTTCCTTAAACTCTCCCGCCCGTTCAAGGTCAGACCGGCCGCCGCCTCGCGGGCTAGCCAGGAATGCCGCAACCGCGCAGAAGGCCGCCTTCGATTGTTCCGATGGTGGTGCGTGCGCTTGTTCATTATCCGGCGGACGGTTCTTGCCGGTTGGCGCGAGGGCGTGCGGCGACTTCAACACGCCGCGTCCGCGGCTCCCCCACCTGGTGGCGAGCTCCTTCGCCTTCTGTGCTCGTTTCGCCGCGTCGCTTCTGCGCGGCACGAACTCGTGAACCGCGGCTCGCCGGGTTCGGCTCCGGTCGTGTGGCGCACAACAAGGCGCGGATGTATGGGCGGCGGGACCACCATTCATTCTAAACAAGCGTTATTAAAACGGCCGCGCCGCCGCCGCCGCCGCTTTCCGTCCGCGGAGGGTAATTGAAGTCTCGCAGTGGAATTAAATAAATAACACCCTGCGCGGCCGACGCACGCCCGACGAAGGAGATGCTGCCGCCCGTCTGTTTGCACGCGCAGGCGGCAGTGAGTTACGCTCCCCCGAGCGGTTCGGCACACCGCGCTCGGACCGGAGATCACGCGAGGCGCGCGTCTCGCATCTCGGCGAACAATTAATTAAAATCAAACCGAACGTTCCGCCGGCGCTAATGATTAATTAACTTTACGGTGCGTAAAATTTAAGCGTTTTATTATTTATGGCGAGGGCCATTAGCGCGCTCGTTCTTGCGTTGTCGGGCGGGCGGTATTAGAAACGCGAGCGCGACAGACTTCCGAATTAATTAGCCTCGCGCGCATTATGCGGCGCGTCCTTTCTTCTGCGCTGCGATGTGCCGACGTCGGATCTCGATAACGCGTCGGTCGCTGCGCATCGATAAAAAGGTGTGCGACGCAGCAGCGGCGTTAATTCACTTATTTTATTCCTCGCCCGCTATCGGTTATTTCGGCCGTCGTTGCGGGCGATGCGAATTTACATGCGGAACACCGAAACGGCCTTATCCGAAACGCATCGTTTTCCACGTCGAAATTCCTCATAATTAGCCATAAATTTGAAATTCCACGAACGGTCGCAAATAATATCGCGCCGAAGCGGCCAGCTGGTCGGGCAGGACGACGCTCACGATTTGCACGATCCAGGAGCGCTGCTTTTATGGAAACCCATCGTGTCATATAAATATTGCGCGCGTTATTCTTGCCGCTCATTAAATCCCTGACGAGAACGCCGTCGCGACGAACCTGCCCGATGCGACCGGAGGGTTAATCAAAAGGCAGAGAGCAGCTTTCCGTGCATCGGAATGCCGCGCCAGAGGTGGCGACCATCCTGGGACCCGACGCGGTCGCATATTTATTGTCGCGCCGTCAATGCGGAATTCTAGAGGGTTAGTTCGCCGACGTCGGTCGACGCCGGTTTTCGAACGTTCGATGAGCTTTCGGTTGCAATCTCTCGCGGTCGGCGCGATTCGGAATTTTTTCGCCTCCAATTATTTCCCGACGCAAACGCCGTCCGATCGCGCGCAATTAAGCATATTTCATCGCGCAATCGCGATGTCGACAATCTTTCTACTTAGAAGCCGGCCGCGACAAACTCCCAGCGGCTCGTATTTCTCGCAAGGATTTACGACCGACGCGATCGTTCCCAGCGACGGCGGCAGGAGGAAAAAATCGTTTTGCTACGGATGTGCGTCGGGCTTGCCTTCAGAAGCTAGCTGGCTCCCTCTGGACGGTTTATCACTTGTTAGACCATCGCGCTGAGGTTTATTTGCAGTGCTTAATCACCGGCGCGGTTGAGTGGGTTGTGCGTAGATTTTGAGATACTATTATCGTTTGGAGGGAAACGGAAATGGCGATAATTTAATCAACATATCATTACCGTCTTCGGGCACGTCCTACGCACTTCGCGAAACAATTAGCGACGTGGTTAATGTGCTGCCGCGCTGCTCCGATGGACTCGCGCGAATGGTGAGAGCTTTGTTCTTGATTCAATGCTGAATCACGCATCGGCGGCTACCGCATGATCGGTTTGACATCGCGCATCAGCCGCGTGTCATGTGCGCTTTTAACGGAAGCCGGTGGCGGCGTCTAGTTATCGCCTGGCGAGTGCGTTTGACAGTTTGATCACGCCTCGAAATCCGAACGTATTTTCGGCGCGCGGTGGTAGCACTGCTGACCACCGCGCGCCGTGAAACTGCACTTAGTGCTAATAGAAAATGCCAAATTAATATATTCAAATCGTCGGCACGTTTCGATGATTGACGTCGGAACGAATGCGTTGCGTGGTGTTTAATCCTCGGCGCGTGTGCTGTAAGATTCCGTTACATTTCGCAGGCGTCCTCCGGCACCTTCAGCCGCACGATGTCGCTGCTTCTGAAGGATTATATGTGCATATTAAGGTAAGGCAACGAACGCAGGACCGCTCTGACATAATCTTCAAAATGGAAAGAAGGTCTGACGCTAAAGCGACCTTCTTAATTAAAATGTCCAATCTACAAATACCTTATCTGACAGGCTGTGCATCGTTTTTCTTGTCGCTCATTAATATTTATTCTCTTGCGCCGCTTTTTACATAATAAAATATCACTAATGCTGCGTGCTTTTTCTCCAATTGGTGTTATTTTTATTTATGTCCTGGCGTGGATTTACCGCGCCGCAGGTCGAAGGCGTAGACATAAAAACGGTAATGCCCGTTCGATTGTATAAAAATATTTGTATTTAGCGACCGTTTCGTCGACGACTAGTGTCCGTTTAATTGATTGCGTCGACATTACAATGCACATAAACTGGTTATCCGACCGATGACCAGCCGTTTATTGAATAATATAAGTTTTATACTTTTATACGCACGCCGCACGTTTTACGATTACGATATGGAGTGCGCGCGAATAAAGTGCCGAACGCGCTCCTTTTTTTTTGGAAATTTTAATTCTTTTCTTCTCGTCGCAGACGCGTTTAAAAGTTCATTAAACGCGATAAACGCGAAATTTATTATTCGAGCGCATTTTATTTATTCCGGTCGTAAAAATGCACGCTATCTGCTTTTAATTATTATAATTTTTATTCGCGACGGCCGTAATTCACTTCATTAAGTTATTGAATGTCTTATCTAAGCTGGCTAAATTTAAAATGCGCGCCGGCCGAGCGCGGGATGGTTTACAACCGCCGATAAGGTCTTGATAATGGGCCGAGCTTCGCGTGGCGAGCGCGGCAAATTAGTTTATGGGCGATTTTTATAGGCCGAGATTAGTCGACATGCAATTACAACGGTTTACGGTCGATTTATTTCGCACGCCAGCGCGCGGCGCAAACGTTCGCGATGTCTTATCGCGCGCGGCGGGGGGAAATGGTGGATGCGCGCGCGTCGGAGGCGTGCGGCGCGCAAAAAATTTACGCGCCGCGCGTCTGTCGATAAGTTTTCGGCGATCGTCCGATTCGGTAGGTGGGTATTTCAATTGAGGCGGACGCTCGTCTTGTTAATTAATATTTTTACGGGCCGCGCGATAAGGCGGGACGCGCGCGCGTTCGCGACTGGTTAGATATAAAATTGTTTATGGGTGCACGCTTCTGCGCGCTTCTCGTTACCCGTCTCGCGCGCCCCGAGCGCGCACATAAATACGGCCCGGTCCTAATCGAGCGCGACGTGCGCGGACGGGGCGATAATAAAGTTAGCACGGCGGGCGGCGAACCTTTGCGGGCCGATTGGGCGCGCGGAATTCGCGGGCCGCGGGCGCCGCTCGCGACATCGCGGCGCTTCGGCGTTTTGGGCCGCAGCTAATTGCGTTGGTTAATTCGATGCGACGTGAACGTTCTGCCGTCTCGTATTGGCGCTCGCGCGAGTGGCCCGAGGTGTTCCAGAAACCGTCCGCCGGCCGACTGCGCGCCGCAGTGAAGAACGACGAAGCGCGGCGCGCGAGGTGAGAATAACGACTGTCAATGCGAACGCCTGCGCGACGCTTTTCTTCTGCGCCCCATCGCGCGCGAACGTTCGCCGACGCGTTTTATTGCGCGAGCCATTTTATGCCCTCGCCCGGCCGCGCAACACACGCCGACACGCATGCGTACAAGATGCGCACGCCGCACTTATTTGTTATTGTAATGACGAGCGATGCTATCGAGACGCGCTGCGCTTTTGTCGCGCGTTTTATTCCACAACTCGTTCGTTTTTCAGCGCGGCAAGACGCTCGGCAACGCTCGGAGACGCAATGTATGCCATATTTACGTTCGAACATGGCGATGCTAGAGGATGGCGTCCGAACTTCGGGCGAGGCGTGTGGCGAAACAACGAAAATCTCTTGCACCATCGAGACTGACTCTTCGACGAACTGCATAATCCGACCGATCTCTTGATATAAGCCGATGTACACGTATGACAATCTTGACAACGTCACATTACGAAAGCCTGCTCGGCTCAGCCGTGGATTTTGATCGACTTATGTGCGCTCCGTTCGATTGATTACGAACGGCTTAAGCGTAGCTTTACACTTCTGCTGAAATGCTAGATCATCCATGTTGCCGTCGCACTTTACGGTGTTTACATGCTTCGGTACATGCAGAGCTTGGGAAATTGTTAAAAACGTCGGTAACAAGGTTTGCGAAGGAACAAAGAGAGACTGAGGAACTTCGCGAAGGCGCACGCTCGGAAGATGAATTGCTGACTCACCTGCACAACAAATCATAACGTGTCAGTTTTGAATGATCTCTAATAAAATATACGAAGTCACCCACACTCGGCTTGGCGGCGGCCCTGCCGCGCCGACGAATTTGCATCCAATACCGAATTGCAAATTGCTTTCGCCCCGCGCGTTTTAATGGTGTAGGCATATTATAAATTATTTACCATGCGCGCGGGTGTGCCGGCCCGTGGTGGACCCGTCCGACGTGCGTGCGCCGACGAGTAAGTTATTAATTTCAAAATTGCTTTTCCGAGCCGAGATGGTCATAGGCTCTGACTTCCCGGCTGTAACTCTTCGCGCGTATCAAAGCGCGCTGCGCATCGTACCCGACGCTGTGCCATTTACCATGCGCGCAGAGCATGTAAATCTCGTTCGGCGTCGAGGTGTCCGTTTTGACAAATTTTGAATTCCAAATTAATTCCTTGACGTTTCCGACGTGGCCGCACAATGCACGCGTCGCGCCGCGCGGTCCTGAATAATACACGACGCGAATTTACATGCGGCCAGAGTCCTGCGCGCCGAGATAGATGCTCGACGACGACGACGACGCCGGTAATAATGTGTCCGCGCACGGGCTCGTCGCGGCCGGAATGCGACGGACTCCCGGACAATTCTGTTTTATATACAGATGCGCGGCGGCGTCGCCGTCGCACAACTCAATCTCTCGTCGGGCACTCGCCGCCGGATGGACGCGCATCTTCTGTTCTTCGGCGCGCCGTTGTGCGCGTTGTCCGATTGTCGGATGTCCATCACCTTCGGAGCGTTTGCTGCCAGCCGCCGCTGTTTGCGTTAGGAACATCTTCGAGCGCACCCCGCCGATCATCATGACGACGTGAGGTGGAACGCCATAACGAAGAATGACGAGAGCTGCCTCAAAAAAAAACTAAGCGCGACCAACCGAGATTTTAGCTTTTTCGGGGCGCGGGTCGTATTCGGCACGCAAATGCGAAATGGCGCGGACGTCGAGCTTTGCCGACCGTGCCGCCTATTGTTGGGCGCTAAAGGGTGAAGAATGCCGAGCGGCACGTCCGCGCTGCCAAAAACGCAAGAAAACGAAACGAAAACAAATGCGGGAGCTGTAAAATTTAATATTTCTTCTTGCCGGGCGCACAAACGTGCCGTCGGGGCGTGTAAACAGAACAGGGAGCTTTTATGCCCACCACAGGCCCTTTTCACAACTATGTCATAACCATTTTTATTATCACGACGCGCGCGCCGCACACGACACGACACGACGGTATTAAATGAGTAGAAATTCGTGGAAATCGAACCGATAGATTTATGCATAATGGCTGAGACTTAGTTTCGAGCAACGAGAGAGTCGCTTTCTAAGCATTTCTCTTGCTCGATGTCAGTACCTATCGCGAAAATAATGCTAAGTGGTACCTCTTCGAATGGCATTAACCAATTTTGTCTGGAATTAATATTTCCCGAGATCTTGTTCAATAACTTGTTCAATTTGTATTTGCATTGCATTGCATTGCATTACATTTATGCGTAGATTGGAATGTCACATACCAATTTTGTCTACTGTTAATATTTTCCGAGGTATTGTTCAATAACATAACATTGCATTCTATTTGTGGCAAATGTGCAAAATCAAATTAATAGCAAAGTCAATGCTTCGTCTTTGATTAACCGTCAACGGTCGTGAATATAAAATTTGGAATGCCTCTAAACTAACATTGAAAATTCAGATTTATGTTGTGTTGAATGTCATAAATATTCGTCCAGAGCGCAAAATTTCCCGAGGAGTTTTCTCGCCGCTTCGACTGGTTCTGAGAAATTTGCTTAAGCTTGAGATAAAATCTTAATCTCCTCGTATGCGCGATTTCGAAACCCAGGTTGTTTGTATAATGCGCCTGTGTGCGTGTTAAGACTACTCCTGCGGGCAGATAAGTTCACTTAATAAATTACGCTCGCGGAGCTTTATCGCTTAGATTTCCCATAACTCACTCGCGCCCGAGCTCCGAGTATGCGACACCGGAGGAAGGAAAAGAGTTCCTCATTTTCTATCAAGTTTTATGCCTTAATAGGTACACATTCATAAATTTATTCTAAATTCATCTGCATATTTTGCGGCCGCGCACTGGAGACGCACAAGGAGAAGAAGAGAAATGGGCGTGCGATAAATCATGAATATTATCAAGCGCAACCTGCACTAGGTGGCCGTTTTTCAATTTCAATTTCGCTCTGATCGCGCCGAAACAGAGCACGCGCTTAATCAACATACCAATACTTTACAGGTTTGCCTAATGATCGTAATGACTGTAAATGCTGGGGAATCGGAGCGCGCAGGAACGCACTGGTGGCTACCAGTGTTGCGGCGGCATTTATAAGATCGAAATCCCGACTTTCGGCGTGCATCATGTCGACGTCGATAATGAAACGTTTTGTCGATTTTGTCAGTGTCGGGTGTCCGTGGCGGGAATCGAAGGTGCGAAGGCATCGCAAGCGACGCGAGTTTAAAGGAAACGAATCGACTTTAATTAGGGCCTCCTGCCGGGCCGTGCCCAGCGGAATGACACCGCGCTTCGTGTCGATAATGAATTTAATTAAACGAAATATTTTCATCGCGCCGCTCGAAAGGAGGCACCCGGCTCAATCAATACTTATTATTTCATTACGGAGCCTTTCGGCTCTCGCGCCTGCGTGGCCGGCGCACGCTCGCCGCAAGATGCGCATGGGCGCGCACAATGCAATTGGTTGATTTTTTCACTTGTCGTGCGACCGGTGCGCGCGAAGTGAAAGCACGGAAAGTGCGCGTAGTAGCAGCAACCGATCGCACAGATCGCGATTCATTACGCGCCCCGATTGCAACAGAAGCGTATCGACCGGTAGTCAATGCGTCATCCCGCATGAATAATTGTCAAATCGTCTGCGCAACTCGGCGCAGTATCGTCGTGCGCGCGCGTGTGCGGATGAAGTAGCGGTATTAAATCACTCAACCGCGTCCTCCGCGCCTCATGCGCCAAACGCCGCGTTCGGTGTTTCTAGCCGGGCTCGCAACGACAATGCGAAGGAGCGCGAGCCGAGCGCCGTTATCCTTTTGAGCGACGGTGAGATATGGCTAGATCTCGTGACATCGCTACCGCCAGCCGCCGCGATAACATCGGCGCGAAGACGCGCCGTGTGTGGCGAAATCGTTCGGACACCTCTTCTCCGGCTTGGTCGCGACGAACCGCGCTCGGCGCAATCACCTGGTCCTGCACCTTCGGCCTGCCCATGAACATTCGCCGCGCGCTAATCCGCACGATGGCAGCGTTCAGGATTTGCGCCGGGGTAATTAACCTACCTGCGCGTGCAACGTGCGCACGAGAGGAGGATGCCGAGGAGGGTTCCGGTTTGATTCGCTACATGAAAATCAACCCGATGTATCATCGTGAATTAATTGCCGGCAATATTTCAACGTCGCCTCGATAAACGAGGCCTAACTAGCCGCACGTAATAAGAAGTTCTGATCCATCCGTCGATGCTGGTCTAGTTATTTGTCGTCAGCGTCGCTGCATCGGACTCTCTTTGCGCCGCAATCGAAACGAGACAATCGTTAAGTGAATTTTACTGGGCAGTTTAACCGTTGTTTACGAGGAATGGCTCTTTTCATCAACGAAAGCCGGCGAGATCACGATCCCTATCGCCGGCTCTCCAGTTCCAGTTAGGCGCACGCATCTCGTCGGTAGTTGGTTCGGGATTTGTTGGCACTTGGCACTCCGTAACGGAGTCGGCGCGCGCGCGCGGAGAAAGAAGAACGACGATGCTATCGCGACGTGTGATCGCCGCGTATCGGCATCGGGAGGCGGCGACTGTCGGAACGCGCCTTTTCGTCCGGCGGCCGAATGCCGAAAATATCTTAGCGATCAATGACGATCTCCAAGATTTTATCGTCACCTGGCCGGCCGCGTCCGACCAAAACAAACAGATACTCATTCGATCCGCGGCTCTACAAAAAATGACGCGGCCGCAGTTCCCATGACTCGTCTCGCCGGCGCGGTCGCTCCAATCTCCCGCAGATTAAACGAAATTATGTAGAACGCTCGCTTTTAATTTTCGTTAATTTATCGCCATCAGCTGCACTCGCAGTTGCGTTCGGTTCGAAGTAATACTATGGCAAACCAGACCACACATCCACTTTGACTGTGAAGCGGAGTTTACATTTGAAATTGCGATCCTTATCAGTGTTTTCTTGATTTCTAATCGAATTGTATTTTAGTCTAATTGGAGCGCAATGTAATTAGTTTTCAGAGGTCAACCGTTTCTTTATATAATTGCTCTTCCTCTTTTACTTTCAGGTGAGTTCTTCAGCCTGCGCCTGCAGCAAGTTGAGCAGAAGCCTTCGATAGGCAATTTAAAGTCGCGATATGCAAATGATTTTCGTACGGTAGGGCACGATTATAACGCGAGCTAATTACAGGATAATTGTGGTTGTTTGCGTAATTGCAGCGGTACATTTCTAGCCATAAGGATGCGAGACACAAAGGTTGCTGATAAAATGTTCAAATTTACTGTCTACGTACGTAAAAAGGCGTAATGTGACCGCGTCGCTGAATACATATGGTAATTGTGTTCACGTGTCGTCCATGCAGATAGAAGCTACGTACGCTCGGCGGACATCCTGCGATGCAAATGTGACAATCCGCCTCATAAACCCGAAAATTAATTGCCATATTGTCTGCAACCGCCGGTGCGCGCAGCAGCGTTGCATTACGCTTTTCCAGCAAAATAAAATCGTGTTATCGGAAAACGTGGAAGGTTCTGCGAAGACGTTGAAAACCGGTTTTCGAGCGCCGTGTAATTACAAACGTTGGCGAAAACGGCAATAACGTCTCGTGTTTACGCGACTCCTTCGACTGTTTAAATGTAAATTATGTCAACTTTTTGCCACGGCGTTCGCAACACACGTGTGGGCATTTTCAATATCCCTTGGGCATATTTATTGTTTACTTTATCGTCCGGCGAACGCCCAACTGCACTTTCAATTTACTCGTCGGCTAGTCGGCTAGATAAATACGGTGATGCGGTTGGCGGCTGATACCTGTTATCAACGGCCGATCGGCCGACATCGGCGGGAGTTGCCGAGCGGCGGCCGAATGAAAAATGTTAATTGCCCGACGCGGCTGCCGCTCGCGCTGATTTTCCGATATATCCTTATATCTCGAATATCGCCCGACGACATTGAATTACGCTGCTGCATTGCGTGAATTCTATCGGGAGTCTTGTGTCCTCGCGCGCCGGTGCCGATGGATATGCACCACACTTTGATCTTCGGATAGCGCGCGCCGGCGTATGAATCGAATCGAATTAAAATTCTTCCGCGACGATAATTGCGTCTCTTTCCGTGATGCGGCCGGCCGACCCGTCCGAGGAGGTGATGGCCGAGGACGGCCGAAGGTTCGCAACTGTCGACGCGCGCGGCTGTCTTACGGTCGCCGGAATCGCGAGGAACGTTACCAATTCCCACCGAGCATATCGTAATCGTGCTCGGCGATCGGCGCCCGTCGAGGTGTTGATCATAATGCCCGACCGCGCACGGAATTGTGACAAATATCTATCTAAGTGCGGCTCCACGTGGGAATGCGCGCCTTAATAAGACGCTCGCGTTCGTATCTGACGTTCGTGACGTCTATGCTACCATTTCGTGTTCGGCCGGTCTCCCGCTGGTTGCTCCGCGAAGCGTGGCGACGTGCGCGTGCCGGCCGGACTTTGTTAAGGCGACTTATCGCGCACGTGCGTTATTAGCGACAGCGTGATAAGCGCATGCGCGAGGACTTAATGCCCACCGGGGCCGGTGCATCACGGTAGTCGGCGATTAATCGCGTCTCGTCGATTTTACGACCGCGACCCCTCGTTGGTCTATTAACCGCCGCCGGCTAATTACGTTTCGATGCTTCTAACTCGCGCCGGAATGCGCGCAAAAACCCGCCGCGCGCGTGCGCCTTCGCGACCATGTAGATCCTTTTTCTAGCTGCCGGTGATGTTTTGCTTGCTCGGCCGAGCGGTTATCAAATCGAGTTTGTGCCGAGCCATCTTATATGGAGCGCGCGCGGGATTGCAAACAACTGCTTGATTTGTATCTCTTCATACATTTGCACTTTTTCTATAAATGTGTATCCGCTCAGTGAGCACAAGCGCGATCGCAGCTACAGTTTCGTTTGCGATACTTTGTGCGTTCGAGTCGGATGATGTTTACTATACCAGCAGTCTCAAGAACGTTCTGAAATTGGCACGTTTTGCCAAGCGAATATATCAGTTACCGATGATTGTACGAAATATGTGAAAGCAGTTGAGTGCTTTGCTGTTTTTTGGCTAATGGAGAATACTCGTTCGTTCTACCGGAGCCTTGTATGGATTGCGAAGATTATCCCAATCAATTGGTATATAGAACAGCGTAACCATATAGCCATGACGAGCGCTAAAACCGATTCAACCAGCGCGGTCAGTGCAAAGCTCGGGCAACAACACTAACATTATACGAAAGCTCGCGGACTACTGTCGGCATAGCCGACGATTGCGCATTCTTATGCGGCGAGCACCCAAGAAATATGGTTATCGTCGCGTTATATTTGTTATACACTATTCAAACTATCAATTGGCCGGTTGTATATCGAAAATGCGCTTGCGATTGCCGACAGCCGACAACGTGGTTGTAATGAAAATCGAAAGGAAGCCAGCAAAAAAACCACGCACAAGCCATCTTATTTTCTTCATGGTCTGGCAACTATGTGAAACCCGAGTAAGAATTTTTATAAATTACGCTGTCGCAGAGTCATTAGAAGCAATTATTTGTGCGTTTATTTTCGAGCGCAGATTCAGTTTATTATGATGCTTTAAAATAAATGGCGCACTATTTGTGTGCGCTCGCAGACTGGGAGAGTCATGCACGCCGGCGTAATTACATTGAATTTATTAGTGCATCTACGCTCATTAGGAAATCTCTTATTCGGACTGATGCGCGAGCGCATCTTCGATTGCTATCTGCATCTCGGTCCGTCATGCCCACTTCCATCCGTGCCGGTCGGCGAATATCGCTGCATCGTTTTCGACGCGCATTTCGCGATACGCGTGTTGCCGGGCAGATAACCAAAAATCAATATACGATAATGACGCGTCGCCGATTTCGATCGAATCCGTTGAGATTTGCCGCGTCGATAACGCCACGGTCGTCGGGCGCCGACGAAGTGCAACCGTACAATTTACGGTCAATGTCATAGCCCATTAGATGAGCTAAGATGGCGGTGACAAAATGGCCGCCATTACACGCCGAAAGCGACGCGGGCGCGAAGCGCGATCGATTCAATTATCTGCTGGCGCAATTATCCTTGACCGCGTATCATGACTCGGCCGTATATTTCGCGCGTATCGCGCGCAATCGGAGATATTTATTCTTTAATGAGCCATGAAGAAAGTGCCATTGCTATCACGCGTCGGCACATTGGGACGCCGCGAGCGATTGCGCGATGATGATACGCGCGTGAAATAATTGTAACGCCGAGGTGTTGAAATAATAAAAGCGGGGCCAGCTTCAGTCTGCGCCTAATGGCCGCACGGTTATGTGCGAAGCGTTCATAAATTATGTGTGCCATCGCAGAGGTGGACACATGGCTTCTGCGCACGTAGCCGATTCACTTTTCGCGCGCAGAATGCGCGGATAGTGCGGGTCTGGCGTTCGCCGCCGCGCGTATTATAATCATCTGGTTAGTTATCCGATCATTACCACATTATGCACTTATCTGCGCGAGTGCGCCCGTTCGTTTATGTAGATTTCGCGCAACACTGTTATGATTACGGTGATTTCGCCGGGGGTTTAATCAGATCACATTTATATCGAACGCGCGTCCGGTGTTATCGGCGCTCACCGCGATGAAGATGTGAAAAAACGGCACGGCGTAGATTGGCTCGCAAACGAGTCAAATTATTCTTATCTAGGAAGTGTTGAATTATACATAAACCGGTCATAGTTTCTCCATCGTACCTCCGGAGTGGTTGCTCTTCTGGTTTGCGCGCCAGTTTCGCCGGTCGCTTAAAGTTATGCCATAATTTATCATTGCGTCCGACGCGATCGAAGTCCGCGGGAGGAAACCGCGCAACGACAATACCGCCGATCGCAACTCGTTATGCTGTTACGCAATCGCGCGTCAATTATTCATTTCGCCGGAGTTTCTAATTAAAGCCGGCGCTTGTCGCCGTCGCCGACGCCGGAGTTTCGTCAGCCACGCCGGGCGACTGCCGTATAATTAAGCGCGCGCGTCGGCGCATTGTGTGATAAATGAGCGTGCGCGTCGCTGGGCGAACGCCGCGAAATGTAAAATATTAAGGGCTGCGCGACGGATATTTGTACACGTTGACGGTGCGCGCGCCGCGTCGCGTTACGTCGGCGGTGTCGCGGCGCCGAAAAACGATGGCGCGCGTCCGCGCGACCGACGTCTCGGCCGGTGTCAACACGCGCGCCCAAGATGGGATGATAAATTCGGCGCGGCGCGCGGGCACCGGAATCGTTGCGACCGATCGAATCCGGTGCGGATGCTCGCCGCGCCGGACAAGTACAAATGGTACTTCCACGATGCCATTTATCTCGTGTGGGCGAGCCGCAACGTCCCGACGGCCGGCTGGACACGGCGGTAATTTCACATTTTGTTGACGCTATTCTTTTCGACAATGCGAGAACGTCCGATCGCACGAAGCGACCGGAGCGCACTTCGCGCCACCGCCTCGCGCATCAGCGTGCTATCACCTCGGCCCATATGCACGATGAGTTTGAAAATGGTTGATGATGCGCGAAAGAAGACGGCGTGTCTGGCGCAACGGGTGGCGGCACGAACCCAATCACAGTTGTCAGCTTCTGACGCCTCGTCCGACAGCCGGGATTACGTCTGGCTGGTAAAGGATTAAGGTCATCTCCCATAAAACGCGCGCGGCTACACTCCGCCGTTAAATGTGTAACATATTAAAATCTAATTATTGGCTGCATGACTCGTGTACAATACTCCTAGTTATCGTTTTTTTTTTGGTTGTTGTTGTCGTCGTTGTTGTTGCGTCGGCTCGCGCGCACTTGGTCGGCACGTCTGATCATCGCATTCTGCTTTTTTTGCGAAATCGTAGATCGGGATAAAAAGCAGTCGGACTGCTGCGCCTCGCAAAAGTGCGTCAATCGGGATGAAGCGACCGTTCAAAGGACACGCATTACTGCGGCGTTATGCTGGTCATATATCAACTTGAAATACGGGCATTAGCGATCCGAGACGGGCGTGTTAAGCTGGACGAAGAAAAAGACTGTGCCGGGAGGAGATATTTGTCCTTGCACCCGGTGCGTGCGCGTTTAACAACGCACGATAAATGATCGTGTCGTTCCAATTAATCGTACCATAAAATGTGTGCGCTCAATTCTGGAGACATTGTTCGTTTACAGGTTTTGTCACGTTGATGGATTCGATCCGAAAGTATTGCAGGAAACGTAATTTCGATGAAATCACCGTTGCATAACTGCCTGCACGAACCTTGAAGCTTCACCAGCATCAAGTTGGCTCCAAAACCCTAGCTCCAAAAACGCAGTTGTAGTCCCATAAGAAATACATGGGAGTTAAAAAAGATATACAACAATGACCGAAATCAATTTTCACATGTATTTCATATGGGCGTGCAAGTTTGACTTCTAAGTCAATTTCGATATAGCCACGCCGAATCACTTTTGATGAAACTAATGCCAATCGAAAGCTGAGAAACTGCTCTATGCATTGATACCCAAACATCGCGGAGTAAAGATATACAACAATGGTTTAATGTCAGAAATCTCTTTTCACGTGTATTTCATATGGTCGTGCAAGTCTGACTTCTAAGTCAATTTTGATATAGCCACGCCGAATCATTTTTGATGAAACTAGTGCCATTCGAAAGCTAAAAAATTGCTCCATATAATGATGTCAAAATATCGCGGAGTAAAGATTTGCATAGATGGTAAATTTACGTTTTCTTTGAACTTCCATGTATTTCCTATGGGACTACAGCGGCGTTATTGGAGCTAGGGATTTGGAGCCAACTTGATACCGGTTGAGACATCAGTATTGCTTTTATCGTTCATCGACGAATTTCTTACTTCGGCTATAATTTGAATACCTAATTCATCAGTGCTAATTGAAATGAAAGGTAATAACAGTTTAACGAACCGGCCGGTTCATAACGCCGGCAAATAATCGAATTTCCCTATTACGAGTTTGTTAATCGATTGTGATTTTTCATTCGCGTCAATTTTACGAATCAATCACTCGCGCGCGCGTACCGTTAGCGTTAATTATAAAACATCGGCGGCGGCGGAATCGCGCCGCCATTTGGCGCTTCTGCGCGTAGGCCGCCGAACTAATTAAAGGCATTACTCAACGCAATCGGCACACGCGCGCGTCGGCACAAAGCGATTTCGATTCGAGAAGAATGGGGAGCGTAAAAAACGCGACCAAATGAATGGTGGCCGACACGTTGGCGGGCGAGAAGCCATTATCGCCATAAGTAGAATAGCATTTCATTGTCCGCCCGGCGGTCGGCAAGTGCGGCGCGCAGTCGCAGAAATAATTGAACAAAAGTCGATTGTTTACAAATTTCTAAATAAGCCCGATATTCGCCGCCGCTGCCAGAATGTGCGGAATTCCGCACACGTTTCCACGCGCGCATTGTTCATCCCCGTAAAAATGGCGATCGTTGCATATCCACTGGCTCGCGCTCGCTTCATATTTGATAACGTTTGCGTGTTAACCGAGGCGGCGCGGCGAAGGTGCAACGCCGAGAGAATCGTCGGTGGCGCAGAGGAAGGGCTCGCGGAGAGGACAATGTCGGCAATAATTGCGAGCCGAAGGCGCATTATTAATCAGTGCTACTAAACGCGGAGTTACTAATTTATCGTTGCGCGGCGCTCGGCGAATCGTTTCGATTAATCTTCGTTAAATTCAAATTGTCAAGCATTTTTTATCCAATCGTGAGATGCCATCTTAACAACACATTGTTGAAGACGCGCGTGTGTGACGTCCGTCCAGATACCACGCGCGATAAAAATGAATAACAATTTATTCACCTTTCCAGTGGATTATTTTCGTTTTGGGTTTGTGTTGCGCGTGTTTTTCGCCGGCCGCGCGCGC